>CM076079.1:26180000-26355000 GCA_038088235.1 Zacco platypus | reverse complement strand
GGTTCACAGGCCTCTCCTCGACTAGACACGTCCAGATACGTCTTCAGCACGGACATCAACTTCCTACAGCACACAGAACAAGACAGAGAGAGAGTTTGAGTGTGTTCATGAGCTTCTGTAGACACTGTAATCACCAATAATTCTCTCAATAACTTACACTAAACTACAAAATCAAGACTTTGAGACAGAGAAAACACCTCACACATAACTACAACACAATAGTAACACAGTATGTCAACAGTAACGCAACTATGACTTGCTATTTTTTTTTTTTCCACATGTTCATCTTTCTTTAGTATGTAATGTTGTTGTTTGAGCATGAAAAAGTTCCTCCAGCGGGAGTTCTTCTCTATATCAGTGTCATCATTTCTGAACTCCCTGAAACTCTTCTATTGTAGTCTTGAGTTTTCTTAAGGGAACGAACACGTCACAATCTTCCTCATTTAAATAATTCATATGCAGAATAAAGGGGCGGGGCCTGCTTGAGTTAGTTAGCAGTGTGTTGAAACTGGCGGTTATGGTAAGGGACGGGACATTTCCCAAACACCAATCACAACACACTGGTCCAGCCGACCAATCAGAGCACACTGTGCTTTTTAGAAAGAGGGGAGAGACGGAGACAGAAACTCAACAGAGCGTTACTGACAGACTGGGAAGAGAGGAAATCCAACAATGGAGAATATGAAAAAAAATAGTGTTTTTTGAACATTCAAGCGTGAAAACCTGTTCTAGCAGAGCCCAAAACTATCTAGACTTATGTCAAAGGACATATTACGTCCTCTTTTGATTTAGAGTATTTCAGTATTAACAGATATTCATATACATTTGAGACTCACATACATATACTGCCATCTAGTGTTTAGAAGCACAACGAAGAGCTTTTGACTTACTTGTAAGCCAGTGTGGCGCTGAAGTGTTGTTTGATATAGGCTTCTAAAACAGTGTTGAAATGCTGAAACTTTCTGTCGGCGATCAGACCGATGATATAGATCTGAGAGAGAGAGAGAGAGAGAATTATAACAGTTGTTCCAAACCAAACGTATTTCAAATGAGACAAAATAAGCTTAAAAATGTGCTGTATCTAAAAATCAAGATGTCTTTTTTTAATTTGCCCCTTCGATATATTTTTATACCAGGGTTCCCATAGTCTTGGAAGACCGGGATTTCGTCATTTCTAGACCTAAAATAAAATACAAAATGAAAATTTCTATAATGAATATAATGCTTTTTTTATAACTACGTCAAGCTCTAAAATATTTCATCAGGAAGAAATTGCTGATGAATGTCTATTAGTGATATTTAAAAAAAAAAAAAATGCTCATCCCGTAATCACAAACAACTGGAAAAGTCAAGCAAATTCACTAGACATAAAGATTATAAACTCCGAAAAACACTCAATTCTTGAAGCTTTTGGCATTTAATGAATGCAATTACTTAAAACTTAATAATTAATCTCAAAAGCTTCAAGAATCAAATGTTCTTCAGAGTTTATATTATATATTGCCTTTTTAATATATAATTTTATATTTTAATAAATAAAATGATTTCCCGATCCCATTCCCCTTCAAACGGTTTTCTTCAAACTATAAAATTACATAAAAAATGATAAATCATTGAAAACAAACAACTATTGAATCGTTCTGTTATTTTTTATTCTTTTGTATTCTCATTATCTATAATTTACGGACAAGAATCTATAACCAGAAGTGAGCTAAATAGAACACAACTTCCCTTTGGGGACATGAAATGATTCTTAAATAAAGTAAATGATTTTTAAGTTGTCTAACAGGGTGTGGGTTAGTCGTCATTTTAATTAGCTTTATATAAACACAACAGAAGTCCATGAAATGCCCCCAATTACACTCTTAAAATTAAAGGTTCTTTATTGGCATCGATGGTCCCATAAAGAACCTTCACCACCCATAAAACCTTTTAATTGCACAAAAGGTTCTTTATCGTGTAAAAAGCTTCTTTAGAAAGTGTGTGTCTGTTTGGATGCTGCTTACCAGAGCGTCAAACACCAAAATATCATAGTCATCAGTCTGAGAATGTTCCATCATGATGTTGAACAGGGCGTCCAAGGTGTCCTGCAAGAACTACACACACACACACACATAAACTAACAAACTTACTGAGCTACAGATGCTCATGTGTAATTTGAGTTCAACACACCTTCACAACCTCCTCTCCATCAATGAGTTTGAGCTCTTGTAGGTTTTGTTTCAGCATTTCAGGACGAGTTCTCCACTTCAGCAGACCCAACAAACCCACTGAGAGACAGAGATAGTGCATCCTCAACTGACTCTTAATTATGATGCATTAATGAATCTGTTTAGTTCATGTGTTTAACAGTGAATATGTCCGAGAGTGTGTGTGTGTTTGCTAGGGTTGCATTGTGATGGATGTTTCTGGAAGATTCATTAGCGTGATTAATGGGCTTTCTCAAGAACAGCTGTTACAGCACACCTGCGTCTGTCTGTGTGTGTGTGTGTGTGTGTGTGTGTGTGTGTGTGTGTGTGTGTGTGTGTGTGTGTGTGTGTGTGTGTGTACTTAAATGAGCTTCAAAATAAGTCATTCAACAACAGTGCACACACAAACAAAATTTAAACATTTAGATTTAACCCTATAAAGCACACTGTATCTTATTTGATGTGCAAATTTCTAAGGCCTCTAAAAGATCAACATGATAAATACTTTGTTGTAACACAATCTACTGTCGTCCGACTGATTTTGTACAAACGTCCTCCTCCAGCTCGTGCATCACGACTTTCAGCTGTGAAATCTTTACTGATTTTTATAAAGTAATAAACATAATAACAACTTAATATTGTTAGTAATATTTCTACATGAACACTTATTGGACAGAAGCAGTTTCGGTGTACTTAATGATTAATACATCATCTTGTAGAAAAATCACGTTTAATTCTGAGGATCAAATACGATCGTCAGGCTTTTAAGGTTTATTTGTTCATCTATCATTCATTATTGTATTGCATTATATGTTTTAAAACTACAGAGCTTTGATCATAAAACTAAGCATTAAAATATCATCTTAATTAGACATAATTAAAGATATAGAGTGACCACTGATACTTAAATGCATTTTATGTAAATATCTGCTTTACTGTTATAAAAATCTCATTGATTTAGATTACAGAATTTCATCTTAATTTTTGTCTGTATAAATATCAGCATCTGCACTAAATTTCATATATAAAACTGAGCTGTTTTTTCTCCTCAAGTTTGAGCTCCATATTCTCATTATATCATGAACCATGAAAGCCTGATGTGTCAAATATGATTTTCAACAACAACAAAAAAACATGCAACTTTTTTTAGATTTTGCCTAAAGGCTCAATAAACAGTTTAATTTAAAAAAAATATTATATTATATTTTATTATATATATTATAATATATTATATTTCTATTATATTATTTAATATATCAGGCTTTATATTGTTTATTTATAAATATTTAAATTGACTGTATTTGCTTTCTTTCTTAACAATAAGACATTCCTGGCCTTTTTGTGCATCAGTGCACGTTATTGTGGAAAATTGTTTGTCTTGTTATCTTTCATCACAATGTAATAACCTGCTTTGCCTC
Source organism: Zacco platypus (assembly GCA_038088235.1). Classification (NCBI taxonomy): domain Eukaryota; kingdom Metazoa; phylum Chordata; class Actinopteri; order Cypriniformes; family Xenocyprididae; genus Zacco; species Zacco platypus. Next base: position 26,351,393 of record CM076079.1, on the reverse strand, counting down.
TGAAACGACTTTCCTTTCAGCTCATGTCATCGAGACCTCTTATTTTTCAACCTCCTGTCATATAGAAACACTTTTCCCCACCTGATGAATACAATTCTGCCCTACATGTTTTCCTCACTGAATATCCTTTTTCACTTGGAAATTCATAGCATAACAGAAGTGAAATGGACTGTGAATGTCATCTCATTTTGAATATGAAAGCTAGCCTACATGGTGCAATTTTCCCCCATTCGTCCAAAACACACACACACACACACCGTTTTGAGTGAGCTTGGTGGAGCAGACGAGCGTGGCGATGGTGAACGTGTCTCTGGAGCTGACCGACAGCCCGCCCACACTGCTGGAGCTGCGCATCAGTGTCCCCCCCTTGTGACCGTCGTGGTGACTGCGCTCGGACGGCAGGGACAGATACGAGGTGACTTCCTCCATACGCTTGCTGTCACCCTACAGAAAGACAGAAAAGAGACGCAGGATGTGTATATTTGTTTGCCTGATTAACTTAACTGTCATCCACCATATTATTTATGGAGGCCAAAACCAACAGAAATTAAAAATAAACACAGAGTGGACAGTAGATTCCTGGTCTAATGCGTGCATGTGTTTATTTTGTAAATCAAAAAAAAGCATTGTGGGACAAATTTGATATCAAACCAATTGCACCAAAGGTCTCTATGATCTACTTAGACTCAAATTGCTTTTAGGAAACACAGCCCTGGATTGTTCCGTTAATAATAAATAATGGGAAAAAGTAAATTCACGATTAAGTTTAATTAAAAATTAGTTATATTTTTTTTATCATATAGTTATTATTGTTTAACTATTACATTTATATATTTTTTACAATTATATTTTATTATTTTTTATTTTGGCTTACTCATTTAAACACAGTTTATGCTTGAAAGAAGAAAAATGTGTCAGTGGTGTCCGAAAAATAAACAAGATTATGTTTCTTATCACATTGACAGATATTTTTTAATGTTTTAAGCTTAGTCTCGTTTAATTTTGATAATTTTTTCAGAAAACAAGAATTCATATCTAAGTCATCTTCCTGCTCAAGTAAAAGCATCTTGATTTAAAGGTGTTTAGATATTTGTACTGGAAATTAATTCAAAAATACTAAGTAAGAAAATATTTTTTTGCAGAGTATGGAAGGTCTTTTCGGGTAGTTTTAAACTAAATTTTACAGATATTACCAAATTTTGTCGCTCATATATTAGGTATTATTTCCCAACTTAACATGCTTAAGATCAGTAAGGAGATCTACATTTGCTCCAAGGTAAACGTCTGCTTTCCAGAAATGAATGTTGATCACTTATGACAATTTGTGCTTTGACTGAAATCATATAGTAACTAAAAAGTTCACAGACATTAAAAGCGATTATATTCACTTATATCAGTATTGTAATTGTGAATAGGTTTGTGCTACTGTACCTTTAAGATATTAATGTGTAAATAATTGCTAAATCTTCTGCAGCATATCAGTTGTAAAGATTATTAAAGAGGCTTTTTAAATTTAATTAATTCTTCACATTTCTTAATCTCATTATTGCATCATTTAGCCCTATCTAAAATCACTGTTTTAAAGAAAAATGGCAGATAAAAATGCTTTGCAACATCACAATCCACTCAAAAACTCATGTAAGAATAATATTAAATTAATTTTAACTCTGTTTGGCCACATTGAGACTCTGTAAGCATTTGTTTCTGACCTTGAAGACAGTGAGCTCATGTATGCCATCTTTCAGAACGGTTCCGTCTTCCTTCATCAGACGCACAAACGCCATCGCAAAGTTCCTTTCGCTCTTGTCCTTCGCTGCACAACACAAATCACACATTTATTCATATCTGTATTAATTTCCACTATCATTCAGCATCATATCTTGTAGCATATACAGGGTTGGGGAGTAACGAAATACAAGTAACTTAGTTACGTATTTAAGATACAAAATTTGAGTAACTGTATTTCATTACAGTTACATTTTAAATGGGTGGTAATCAGATTACAGTTACATCTGAAAAGTATTTTAGATTACCAAAGTGAATTTTAATGTCATTTAAACAGCAATTGGTGATTCTCTGACTCTGACAGTCTGAAAAAGCGGAGTTAAGTTTCATCAACATTTTAATACTTTTAAGAGGGATCATAATGTTGTTATATTTATTTAGTACTGTCCTGAACAAGACAAAATGACTGAATTTATAAAACAATTGCCCAACTGTCAGCTTAACTGTCCTGTCATGACCTGATGATCCACGACTGTTTTCATGTTTTGTGATAGTTGTTTGTGAGTCATTTTATTATTCACTCATCACTGCAACTTTTTCTCACAATTTGTTTTTTTCCCCTCACAACTGTGAGTTTGCATTTGCAATTGGGAGATATAAACTTGCAATACTGACTTTTTGTCATGCAATTGTGAATTTAGTATGGGAGTTTATATCTCATAATTCTTGCTTTTCTCAATATTGTGAGTTTATATTTCATATTTTTGAATTTTGTCAGTATTGCGAGTTTATATCTCATTATTCTGACTTCATAAATCATAACTGTAACTTTATATCACACAATTCTGAGGGAAAAAGTCAGAATTGTGAGATAAAAACCTTTTTTGTGTTTGTTCCACACTAATTTTTAAAGTTTTCCAGAGTATTCTAAAGTATTTAGATTAAGTTACAAAACTTGAGTAATGTAACAAAATACGTTACAAATTACTTTTTAAAGCATGCATTTTGTAATCTGTAGTGAAATACATTTTAAAAGTAACCTACCCAGCCCTGTATATATGACAGATCAGACATGAAGAGTCTAAATTATAGTTATGAAGCTTTTACTTCAATAGCTTTGAGCTCATCTATATGCTAGTCACTAGTGCACACATCGAACTTTTGTCCAACCACCTGCTTTCTAGAATTCAGGAACTTTTTTTTTCCAAACAGCTGAAATTTATTTGAGATTGGGATGGCATCCTAATTTGCATGTGTCTACTGTAGTATTGTAACGCTGGGGTACCGACAGGAACAGGAGACGAAGGTTGAAGTCCAATAAACGGGTTTTAATCAAATGAGTGGAACACGCAACAGTGTGCATGGCACAAACAACAAAAGACAATGACTGGTGGAACAGGAAGGAACTAAATACAAAGATGATAATTAGACACGGGTGGAGGAAGTAAACTAATGAGGGACTAAATGACGACAGGTGCAGACAATGACTGATTAACTTAGAATGACAAGACTAGACTAAACAATACAAGACAGAACTAAACGTATATATACACATATATATAAATAAAACAAAAAAGTACAATATATTTAAATTACACGATGTTTTAAAGTTATATATGCAAATATTTGCAAAACTGCTGATCATAAAGTGTATACTATCGAATATGTGGCAAGAAAATTATAAAATTATGAGTTCAATAATCAATATTTTATGCTATCAGCTCACTGGTGTCTTCAAAAAAAATTAAAATTAGTTCAAAACTATTGAGGCTTGTTGCTGCCTATAATAAAAAAAATTAAAAAGGTAAATGCGACTTTATATCTCACATTATAAACAGACATAAGAATTGTGAGTTAAAAAGTCAGAATTGACTGATCGCAAAGACCCGCCCCCTTTAGTTACTGTTGCTATGTCGTGAACGGATCATCTCTTCATACTAGTTCATTTATAGCATCAAATAAACCTGAATGAACATCAGAAGGAATGTTGTTTCAAGCGTGGAAAGACGTGAGTACACAATTTTTCAACTTCTCCATCAACGTTAATCTACTAACTCCCCCGACTGCTTTGACGGACAAAATGGCGGATTCAGGGTTATGATTGGTCAGATCGCCTGTCAATCAAACTGTTTGCAAAGGGTTAATTGAGAGTTATAAAGTCGCAATTACTAGAAAAAAATTTTGAATTGTGATATGGAAAGTCGCAATTAACTTTTTTTTTATTCCATGGCAGAAACAAGCTTCCATACAGAACATTACTGTAGGGACAGTGAAACTTACACTCCTGTGAGGATCGATGACGAAACATGAACCGCAGGTGGATTCTGGGCATCTCCTCCAGAGGAATCGCCACCTACAGGCCAGAGGAAAACATTACTACACACAGACTGAAACTGGGCCGGAAAATAGCACGATTGTGCATTTGCAGGACCGCATTTCTAGGACTCTAGTTATTTGTCTACCACTTTATACTATTTTATATCACTTCATATTCAATTCTGTATTATTAATATTTAGGAGTGTTTTAAATGCAGTTCTGAAACTGCATCCTCAGATATAGCAATATTATACAATGGGGGGGGGGGGTACAAGAGGATTTACACTTCAGAAATGAATTAGCATCAACATGATCCCATTTAATTTATGCGTTTTACTGGTCTAATAGTAATTTTTGGACATATTCTTGATGTTGAACCTTCTCTCCAAATCACCTGGCTTCATGAAAGGAATGATAAAACGCTTGAATGAATAGAATGTGTGGATGAAATCAAGTCATACCAGGCATTTGTCTTGCTGAACATCATGTTACTGTAAAAACATGTCATATGATGGAAGAAAAATAGGTTGTGAATGCTGTTTAATGCTCAGTGTCTCTCTCACCTTAAAAGTTTCCATCCAGCGGGGTTGTTTGATCTGGTAGTAAATGACTGACCTGTATTCGTTCACAGGCCGATCTCCAGCTCCCAGACAGATTGAGTTCTGTACCATGAGAACACAAGAGAGCTGTCAATCAACACAGAAAGCCCCGCCTACCCCATTTCCTCGTCTAATTCATAGGCTGATCTTTACAGATAAATATATATACAGTAGTTATTAAAAGTTATTTAAAAGGTGTTCATTTATTGTAGGATTATATTGCAGTATTTTACTATTGGGAACAGATACAAGAAGATTTGAACTCTTCTGAATACATTTTAAAAGTATATATTTAAAAAATATGCACATATAAAAATTATAAAAGTAATTGAAAATATTATTTGGATGGATATGAACCACTACTCTACGATTTGACTTATTAAAGTTACACATTTTAACCATGATACTTTCAATAATAGCATGAACAAATATTATAACAGGTCATTAATAAATTTAAATAAATAGTTAAATGTATATATTTACATTTATATATAAAAAGTATACAACATTGGATGTCAATCAACACAGAAAAAAGAATATTTCCTAGTCTAAACCGTCGGCTGACCTTTGACCTCACGTTAAGAGGTTTCACTCACCGGCACGACCTTCCCCTCCTCGTCACACACCAGCATAATGACCTCCACGTTCTTCTGAGTGGTTTTGTTGTACTTGTCAAAGTCTCCGGAGTGCAGCGTGAGGTAGATGTCGTTACGGATGTCACCCGGCATGATGATCTCAGGAAAACCCAGTTTCCGTGCAACCACAGTGCTCCGGTCCACCAGGTGGGGATATTCCTTTCGGATCTGGATGATGTCGCCCACTAGAGCTTTCATGGTGACCCACAGTCCTGTGAGAGGAGAAACACACTCTGACACTGAGTCTTTACAAGTCTTTCTACTTCAAAATTTTCTTTAATGTTGAATTCAGTGTGTTACTTGTCACCGGTTTATTTGTGAAATTTACTAGTAATTTCTGAATGAAAACTTTTTTCAGTACTTGTTTGTTAATGTTTTATAGCAGTTCTGCCATCAGGATCATGACAGAAATGCAAGCAATTTGTCTAAAGTAAAACTTAGAAAACTTAATGTACACCATTTATATTAATGGTGATGTGATTACTTCCAGTGTTGGGTAAGTTACTCTTAAAAAACTAAAGCTAATTACACAGCAGAACTGTACTAATTACTCTCTCTAAAAGGTATTGCATTACTTATTACTTCTAAATCCCATATCAGCGTCGAGCAGAAACAATACAAGGATGGAAACCTGAAAATGCTATTTTAATTCTTTCAAATAAATAATATAAAATTGCATGGTTTATTCTTGAACTGACCAAAGTATTTAAAGGGAGCAGGTTACATTAAAAATATAAATTTTTAACATTAGTCAGTACATTTTTATGTTAAATCCACTATTGTTTTATATAGAATTGTTCTATAGTCTCTATACAGTATGAAATAAAATTACATCAGAAGTAATTAAGAGTAATCCATTAAAAATTAAGAATAATCCCTTACTTTTCTTTTTCAAGGGAAAAGTAATTACAGTAATTAATTACTCAGTAATGCCGCATTACACCCAACACCGGTGCCTTCAGATGGGGGGTGAAGTAAAATAGCATCATAAATGAAGTGTTAGGCTGTTTTTGTTCATTTCTCCTTTCCTCCTCGTTTCATTCTCTAATGTCTGTGTTAATGACTAAAAAGTCCTGAAGCTCATCGCTCTCTCTCTCTCACAGTTCAATCGCTCTGTTCTGCTGCTATGTGTCTGTGTGTGGGCAGATGGGATTATGGGTATTATAAGCGAAGGGAACGGTGTTGAGCTGTCATTTGAGCTGAGATAACCACAGTGAGTCGTACCTTGACCTCCGCTGTCACCTCGAGACGTCGTCACCTTGTTTAGAAGAGTGTGCAGAAAGTCATTCTCAGCTAAGACCCTACAAACACAAACGAACATAAGAAAACACGCACAGATGAGAGCACAAAAATAGAGAAACATAATAATAACACTAATTAATTTCTATAATAACGTCACTGTAAATTTGCATTAATAAATGTGCATTCATAAATGTAAAGAAATATTTATATACAAATGCATGCGTGCATTGACATATATATATATATATATATATATATATATATATATATATATTAAAAATAGGTGATTAAAAATAGGTAATAAAAATATTAAAATAGGTGATTAGTGCATGTATACATGTAAAGAAAAATTAGAAATACAAAAATTTCATATAAAAAGTCATAATTATATGATAAAAAGTCAAAATTCTGACATAAAATGACAATTATAACAAAAAAAAAGTTCAATTTATGTGATTAAAAAGATCATAAATTTGACTTTTAATGTCAAACTGACTTAATTATAACATAAAAAGTCACAATTATCTGATTTTTTTTATCAATAATATGTATTTTAAATATCATTTCAATGGACATGAACTACTGGTCTATGACTTGACTTAAAGTTGGTTTTATCCAACATACTTTTGATAATAAAAACAACAGCAACATGTAAATGTAAATTAATACTTAATTAGGAATAGAAAATGTCATTGAAAATATAAAAATATAACATTTTATATGTATATGTAAAATGTATTCATATTTGAATGGACATGAACTGGTTCTATATATTAAAGGAGTGAAATCAGATCCCATATACTATGACAGATGTGTTTGAACAGAAAATGAAAATTGTGTGAAAATTGATCAAATCAATCAAACTTCATTTGAAACAACAATGTGAAGGTGAGCAAGGGATGAGAGAACTTCCACGTTTGGGTGAACTATTCCTGTCAAGACAGGGGTGAACAGGAGACGAGAAGAGACTTACGGATGAAACGGAATGAAATACTGCTTCTCTTCATCACATTCTGTCTTTCCTTTGATGATGTCACTGATGTCCATCACTGCCAATAATCACATATATATCAGCTGTGCATCTCTATACCAACTGCAGATCAAACGAGAACATTCCCCCTGATATTTACCAGCCACACCAAACGGCCTCCGCAGGCCTGACGTCCATTTCTTGTGAGGAGCATCTTTCAGATCCATTCGGCCCACACGCACAATCTGACAGATCAGATAGATCTTCTCTCTGTTCAGGTCTTTATTCCCCAGATCCTTTACAGAGAGCAAGAGACTCTTTCAATCCTTAACACATCAAAGAATCTCTACCATCACAAAATAAACATTCATTTGTAATATTATTGGTACCTTACGAAAGTCTTTTTCGATTTGTCTATCACATGAGAAAAAAGCATGCTTTGGTAAATCATAATTATGAGAATAAACAAAGTCATAATTATTGGATAAAAAGCAGAAATTACAGTATGATATAAAATGTCAAAATTCTGAAATGAGATTACATAAAAACTTCTTATGGCATAAGAAGTCAATGTTATGACATTAAAAGTCAAATTTATGACATAAAAAGAAAGTTATTAGAAAAGAAGTCAAATTATGATTAAAAAGTCTTCACTATGATGATAAAAACCTAAATTATGAGATTAAAGTCAACTATGGCACAAGTCAAATTTATGACATTAATAAATCATAATTATGGCATAAAATGTCACATTTATGATTATGAGCATAATTGGGGAAAAAAGTCAAAAAATCGAATAAAAAGTCAAATTTATGAGTCATAATTAGGAGATTAAAAAGTCAAAATTATTCCAAATGATTTGATAGTCAAATATGACAAAGTCAAAATTATGAGAAAAGTCATAATCGTGGTATAAAATGTCAAATTTATCAGTAAAAAAAAGTCAAAATTGAGATTAAAGTCATAAAGTTATAATCATGAGGAAAAAGTCAAAATTATGAAATTAAAAAGTCAACTATGACATAAGTCAAATTTATTACAGAAAAAATATTTAATTTATGACATTAAAAAGTCAAGATTATGAGATTAAAAAGTATTACGTAAAAAGTCAAGTGTAATTATAATGTCATACTTTTGACTTTCTAATCATTTGACTTGAATGATTTCGACTTTTTTAATATATGATTTACCAAAGCATGATTTTTTTTTAGGTGTGTCAGAAATGGGCTTCAATACAGACATATTGACGAGTGACTTACAGTACGTGTACAGTATCTGTATCTGTACATGACTTACTGTAAAGACCACCTTCAGACTGTTGAGCATCTCAATGTCCTTCGGCAGACCTTTATCCCCCCATCGGACCAGATAATTCTCACTGCAGAGAGAGAGAGAGAGAGAGAGAGAGAGTTAATGACAAACACCAGTTAGAATCATAATTATTAAAGAGTGTGTCAGTGAGACGCACCTGATGTTTGTCTGTTTGTTGGGGTCATACAGAGACATGAAGAGCTCAGAATCCTCCCCGATTCGACACACGAAGTTACGCACAAACACATAGAGGCTGTGTGTGGGAGAAGACTGGATCCGTGCGGACACTCCGGAATGTTCCATCTGAACATTGGACTGCACCGAGAACAACAGAACAGGGTGGTTGTGAAGGTGTTGTTCAGAGGTTGCTAGGCCATTACTATGGAGTTACTAGGGTGTATGGGTGATCGCTAGGCTGTTCTAGGTGGTTGTGAAGGTGTTGATAAGTGGTTAGTATGACATTATGGAGTTGCTAGAGAGCCCGGGTGATCGCTAGGCTGTTCTGACTGGTTATCAAGGTGTTGTCAAGTGGTTGCTAGGGCATTATTATGGAGTTACTATGGAGCCCGGGTGATCGCTAGGCTGTTCTGACTGGTTATCAAGGTGTTGTCAAGTGATTGCTAGGACATTATTATGGAGTTACTATGGAGCCCGGGTGATTGCTAGGCTGTTCTGACTGGTTATCAAGGTGTTGTCAAGTGATTGCTAGGACATTATTATGGAGTTACTATGGAGCCCGGGTGATCACTAGGCTGTTCTAGGTGGTTATCAAGGTGTTGTCAAGTGATTGCTAGGACATTATTATGGAGTTACTATGGAGCCCGGGTGATCACTAGGCTGTTCTAGGTGGTTATCAAGGTGTTGTCAAGTGATTGCTAGGACATTATTATGGAGTTACTATGGAGCCCGGGTGATTGCTAGGCTGTTCTGACTGGTTATCAAGGTGTTGTCAAGTGGTTGCTAGGACATTATTATGGAGTTACTATGGAGCCCGGGTGATTGCTAGGCTGTTCTGACTGGTTATCAAGGTGTTGTCAAGTGGTTGCTAGGACATTATTATGGTATTACTAGGGTGTCTTGGTGATCACTAAGCTGTTCTGTGTGGTTGTGAAGGTTTTGTCAAGTGGTTGCTAGGGCGTTATTATGGCATTACTAGGGTGTCTTGAAGATCACTAGGTTGTTCCGGGTGACTGTGAAAGTGTTTTCAAGCAATTGCTTGGGGCATTCTCTTGCAGTTGCTAGGGAGCCTGGGTGATTGCTAGGCTGTTCTGACTGGTTATCAAGGTGTTGTCAAGTGGTTGCTAGGGCATTATTATGGAGTTACTATGGAGCCCGGGTGATCACAAGGCTGTTCTGACTGGTTATCAAGGTGTTGTCAAGTGGTTGCTAGGGCATTATTATGGAGTTACTATGGAGCCCGGGTGATCACTAGGCTGTTCTGACTGGTTATCAAGTTGTTTTCAAGTGGTTGCTAGGGCATTATTATGGAGTTACTATGGAGCCCCGGTGATCACTAGGCTGTTCTGACTGGTTATGAAGGTGTTGTCAAGTGGTTGCTAGGACATTATTATGGTATTACTAGGGTATCTTGGTGATCACTAAGCTGTTCTGTGTGGTTGTGAAGGTTTTGTCAAGTGGTTGCTAGGGCGTTATTATGGCATTACTAGGGTGTCTTGAAGATCACTAGGTTGTTCCGGGTGACTGTGAAAGTGTTTTCAAGCAATTGCTTGGGGCATTCTCTTGCAGTTGCTAGGGAGCCTGGGTGATTGCTAAGGTGTTCCAGGTGGTTACCAAAGCATTGATAAGAGGTGTCTAGGATGTCTGGGTGGTTGCTAAGGCATTATTAGGGAGTTACAATGTCTGTGTGATCGTTAGGCTGTTCTCTGTGGTAGTGAAGGTGTTGTTAGGGAGTCTGAGTGATTGCTAGGGTGTTCTGGGTAGTTGCAAAAGCATTGATAAGGGGTGTCTAGGATGTCTGGGTGGTTACTCGGGTATTATTTACGTAGTTTCTAGGGTGTGGGGTGGTTGCAAAGGCACTGCCAAGTGGTTGCTAGGGCATTATGTGGTTGCTAGGGTGTCTGGGTGGTTGCAAAGGCACTGCTAAATGGTTGCTAGGTCATTATTATATAGTTGTTACAGGGTTCTGGAAGATGTTTAGTTCGATCCACCTCAGTTCATTAAGTTACTCCTCTACATTCACTGTGAAATCACTGCAGACTTTGACTGAAGGAAGGTAGAGCCGTGGGAGCTCATTGCTTTAGTTTCTTCAGCCGTACTTGAAAACCTAAAAATATCTCATTAAATCTACCAGCTCTATGATGCTTGAACATGTGAGATGCTCTTTGAGGTTTGACTCTCAGGGTTTGTCTGTAAACCATTAAACGAAAGTGAAATGAGAACCTGTTCCTCTTTAATTCTCTCTGTGATCTTGGCCGTTGCGTCCTCATGTGCTCGGAAGAGGCTGATCACGCTGGCTCGCTCAGGATTGAGAATATTCCCATCAATGTCCCGAACCACCACATCCAGCTCCAAGATCCTGCAGGCAGAATAACGATTGATTGGACTCAAGTGTTTGTACTCACTCACACGTGTGATCTACGTGATTATTCAGCACACACACAGATCCCTTGAACTAATCTGACATATGTGTTCTTGCCTGGAGCTCTGTGTTCCCATGATGCACCTCTGACGAGATTTCCTACGTTTCATTAGGATTCGCTCTTAAACTTCACATACAGCAACATTCCAGCAAATCACTGGAATGGATTTATACATGTATTTTGCTGTTTTCATATGTTTTTCATCTACATTTTGTTTAGTTTAGGATTATATTTTCAGGTCTATATTTCATTTTATTATTTACTGAAAACAACAGTTAGTAAAAGAATAAAAAACTAATTACAAACAATAGCACAAATGAATACAATAAGAAAATATTCAAATTAAATTTGTGCTTTATGACGATGCGCAAATTAAAAAACACAGACGCAGCCGGATCATTTCATAATGACAAAAACAATCCACTATAACGCAAATTAAATTGAAATGCAATTGACCCTTCACAAACAGTTTGATTGACAGGCGATCTGACCAATCATAACCCCGAATCCGCCATTTTGTCTGTCAAAGCAGTCAAGGGAGTTAGTAGATTAACGTTTGTGAACTTTTAAAATTGTGTGTACTCACGTCTTTCCACACTTAAAAAAACATTCCTTCTGATGTTCATTCATGTTTATTTGATGCTATAAATGAACTAGTATGAAGAGATGATCGGTTCACGAGCCGCTTGAAGGATCTACAGCGATCTGTCACGACACATTAAAGAGACACTAGACGCTATTTATTGATTAAACATCTTTAAGAAATTACAATATTTTAAATATGAAACTGTTTCATATGTTGTCAGTGTCCTCTTTGCTCCACAATGTATTTTTCACTGCTTGAGAACATGATGTGTGGCGTAGCCACAATAACTAAAGGGGGAAAGGTCAATTGATTCACCAAAGAATTCACAGTGAAATATACCGAATACAAATAAATAAATCTCAACTGAGACATTCACATTGTTGAGAATATATAACCATATTCTTAGCATTAGGATCCTTTGAAAGGTAATGTTATTTTTGTCCTGTATCGCTCATTAACACTCCAGTGGGCGGGGCTAACGTTACAACGATGAAGTAGGCGTTGATTTCTTCTGAGTTTCACCTATATAGGCAAATTCCAGGATCAGTGCCTGGAGTAAGTTTTCAATTCTGAAACTTACAAGATATTCTTATAGTACGATGACCTCTTATATATCAAAAGCTCAAGGAAAAGTTGATTTCTTAATTCATGACCCCTTTAACTTCTAATCATGTGAATCAATGACACACAAAACACAGTGAGGGAGGTTTTTTCCTGCAGTAACTCATTACTGTTCAGGTGTCAAAAAGACATTTTTATCCCCTTGAGGTCTGCTAATTAATTCTTTAACGATAATGTACAAGTTAAATAATACATTAACAACAGCCCTGAGCAAATCAGAGAAGCTCTGAAGAGATATTAAATCAGTCGACTGGCTATTATACTATATTTCATCAGATTTGTTATAAAGGTTTACCATTTGTAGATGCCATAATATTATATGATTACTTTCATACACTATGAAATTAGTTTGGTCCTCCAAAGCCAACAATGCAATAGCATTGCCATGGTCAAGAATCCACACACACACTGGCTGATAAACAGACATGAACAAACAAGGAATAGACACTTAGAATATGTACTTATTTCCATAGTCGATCTTTGAGGTGACTTTCTGTTTGAGTTCTTTAAACTCGTCACTCGGCAGCGTCCCGGACAGGAGCTGGGAACGCCATTCCATTAGATCCCACATCAGCCTCTGGACCTGAGTGAAACGCTCCTTCTTACTGGACTGCAGGGAAACAAAGACAATCACTGATCAGAAGTTCAGGTTGTGCACATGTATTTGACTTATTATTTTGGATGTCTGACTTATTTGAAACATCCAGCAGTATGCAACCTCAGCCGCTTGTCAACCGTCGAGCCAAACCGTTCTCGTTGCTTACCGTTCTTAGAACCGTTCGGTCTGACGGTGGAAGAGTGGCTCTTGTCACATGACTTTTATCATAATAAATGCATTATATATAATTCAGAGAGTGGTGTCCAGTTATCATGGTTGCAATTCAATTTAATTATTTCATTAAATTATATAGTTTAATTTCTAATTCAATTTTGTGTAAAAATGTTTTAACTGCTGTCAGTCTGACCAAATAATGATTTTTTAAAAAAAAGATACTGAAGTCAACTTGAATGGCATTCACAGCCCATTTACTTACATAACGGGAGGTATTTTTATTTTGATGTATTACGTTTTCCAATTTTGAGGTCAACTAAAGAGGAAATAAATTTTTTTATTATTTAACATAAGAAAAATTATATACAGCGTTATTTGGTGACAGGTATTACATGGCATTAAAGAATACTAAACAGGAATTAAATAACCAAAAAAAAAAAAAAACATAAGAGAAGAAGAATAAAATAAATAATAAATCAGTAAAATAAAGTATATATACACACATATGTCATTTTAATAATAATAATAATTGATAGTGCATTCAGCAAGTTATTTCAGGAAATTCTAACATATTTGACTCCGTACTTGATGTCACCACATTCTGGCAGGTCATTAAATAGAGGAGCACAGTATACATACTGCAAAAATAGTACACTCTTAACTCTTTCCCTGCCTTTTTTTTTTTTAAGTTGCCAGCCGCGGTCAAATATCTTTTATTCTAGCTTCATGCATTCTTGAATGTTGGTAAGTTTCATTAAAAAAAGCAACGATGATCAAAACATAGTTTGAGTAAACCACGTCCATCAACGGGTGTTTGCTTCACAGTCCAAACCACTTCCTGGGTCGACATTTCACGCCGTTTTGATATATATGCTGTTTATTGTTGACGATCACATTATTTTTCATGTGCATCCGCTTACAGATGAGATCGCACGTTTCTGCTTCTTATTTGCCTGTTTTGATCTGGAGATACTGTACTTGTTGAGAAGATGCGTGATAGCGTCCCCTAGCGTATTAGAGTGAAAACATGGAAAGCTGTAAAATTTCTTCAATGGCGGGGAAGCGTTTTCTCATAAAAGACAAGATAACTCGTCAAAGAGAGGGGAAAGAGTTAAAAATAGAGGTTCCAAAAGAGGGTTTATTTGCCATAGAAGAATCATTTATGGTTCCACAGAGAACCTCTCTGTTCTTAAAAGAACCATTTTTCCCCAACACTCTTGAAACATAAAGGTTCTTTACTGACATCAATGGTTCTATGAAGAACGTTTAACATCCACATGGAACCTTTCCATTATACAAAAGGTTTTTTATAATGGAAAAAGGTTCTTAAAAAGAAACAAAAAATTGTTATTTTAAGAACTGTTCACTGAAAGATTCTTTTGGGGAACCAAAATGGTTCTTCAATGGCATCACTACCAAAAAAAAACCCCGTAGTGTAAGGAACATCTTTTAAAAATACAAAGACTTTTGTATAATGGAAAGATTCCATGGATGTTAAAAATTCTTCATGGAATCATTGATGCCAATAAAGAACCTTTAATTTAACCACACCCACATTTAAACGTCTTACCAAATAGAGTTGTTTCCAGATGCTGCCCCATTCTCTCAGTGTGGTGGTCACTTCCTTTACCAGGGGCATCTCAGCTGAGGTTATGATCTCCTCATCTCTACAGAAGAAGAGAGGATGGATGGATGGATGGATGGATGGATGGACAGACAGACAGAGAGAAGGACATACTCACCCTCTTTTTTCGACGACAACTTCCTTTAGCTCTATATAGTTTGCAGGAAATGCTCCCTTAAATAAAGGAAGAAAGTAAATCAGCCAGTAAGTAACAGAGGAAGTTCAGGTCAGATATTCAGGAAGATAACATTCTGCTCTTGAACAAACAAATAAATATGCATTTACTCACTTTTCTCTCTTTGTTCTTGATCACGTAACCTTTATACCATCCTGGAACAATTCAACAGACTGCTTTAGATTTATGAGAACATTTCTGTAGCCAAGTCACCTTTATTTATATAGCGCTTAATGGGGAACATCACACAACGTTTGAGAAACATTTTATTTGGATGTTCGTCTTACATTTTTTACTTGCTTCAGAATGAGAACATTCAAAAGTAACATTCTCAAAATATTTGCAAAAAAATCAAATAGAATGTTCCCTTAGCATTCTGACAACCAAGAAAAAAGTTTTTAAAACGTTTAAAACATTTAACATTCAGAAATTTAGTTTTGTCAGAGTAAAGTCAAATCTGAGAATTGTTTCTAAACACATTGATACACGTTACAAAGACTGTGAACGATGTAGTACAGAATTGTGGAGTTAGACCGTTTTTCAATTCTGTGTTCAGGATTTTTTGGGCGGAGCTAAAACGGAAGCTCGATGACACACTGGAGCTACGGAGTCGAGCCCCGCCCCTATAATAACCACAGCGTATTAGTATCCGTGGCTCGCCCGTGAGTTACTGTATTTACAGTTAATTACTACAGCCGACATTTCAGTGCTGACAGTGGACATCACCGTCCGTTGTGTTTTTCAGCACAAATGCCGCGAAAAACACACAAAACACATCCAAAATGGGAAAGAGCTTTGCGACTGACTGTACAAATAGATTTGACAAGAAATCTAAGGCATATTTTTACGGACTGCTGAAAGCCGTAGAAAAAAGAAGCAAAAGCATCACTGCCATTCACAGAAACAACAAGACTCGTTTTTTAGTTATCATTTTGTGTCAAAATGTTGGATTTTGGAGTAAAACTGTACCCTAGATATTGTATTGTTATATACAACTCATCAATTAAATATTTACTACCATCTTATATTCTGCATGATTGGGTGATTTTAAATAAACACTGACAATAACTATACAAGTTTTAGGGCTGGACAATATGACGATATATATGACACTGATATAAGTGATCACTCGGATTTAGACCTGCCTATATTGTATTTATATAAAGCGTTCAGAGGCGGATTTGCTTTATGTATTTCCCAGGCGTCAAAATCTGTCAAGAAACACGAATCCTGGCTGCATGTCAATATCCGGCTCGCTCTGAGCGGGCCTCGAACTCAGGTTTTCCGGCATGGGAGTCGGACACTCTAACAAGGAGGCTAAAGGCTGCAACCTATAGTGTCTGTAGCGTCTGTCATCTCTTGAGGTCAGAGGAGTGCGGTTTACTCGCACAGCAACTACTAGCTGGCCTCCGTTACACTCACCCCCCTAAACCTCACTCCCATCCGGGTCACGGCACCAATATAACCCCTCTACCTGGGTCCTACTCGGCTCGCTCTAAGCGGGCCTCTGACCCGGGTTCGATCCATCTTAGTCAGACGCTCTAAGAAGGAGGCTGTTGTTGCAGGCTTCAACCTCTAGCGTCTGTCACCAGAGCATCTCTTGAGGTCAGAGGAGTGAGGTTTACTCGCACAGCTAAGCTTTATGAAACACTATCGAGCCCAACCTTTAGTGTAATCATTTGTTTTCCTAGCGTTTTCCCCAATTAAATCCACTCATGCAGCATCTTTTGCCACTCAGTCCAGCTTAGGGAGCGTGTTCCAGCGGGAAAGTGACGTCAATGCATACTTTTTTTTAATAATTCAAATTTGGCTGGGTGGTTAATAACACATTTTTCTGTGGTGTGCAAAACTCAGAACACATATTTTAATATTGCTTTACACTGACTTTAAAGGGAGCGTTAGCAAAATGCTTTTAGAGCTGGGTTATAGAATACAGATTGTTTCAAAGCAGCTTTACAGTAATAAACAGGAAAATACAGTAAGAGAATCAATGCAAACTTCAGATACGAGACAAATTCACATTCTGCTATAAAGCAGAAGACAATGTCATTATTTAGTTTAGTTTAGTGTTGATTCAGTTCAATAACTGTGATGATGTTGCAGAATTCATCGATTATGAAAGAAATTTGATTCAGCTATAAAGCAGCTCTACAGAAGACAACAGTGTCATTATTCAATTCATGTTCTCGTACCATATAGTGTCAGTGCAGTCAAATCAATATTAAACTTTCATTGCATGACCATAAATTTTAAACCCCAGCTCAAACAGTAGAGCGTCATGCAAGTAACCCCAAGGTCATGGCTATGATTCCCAGGGAATGCATGAACTGATCAAATGTACACTTTGCATGCAATGCAATTCACTGGGAAAAATTCTGTTGCATAATTGCAAAAGTAAATGTAATTTCTCAGAATCCCTCACCTTCACATGACTCCTGTATGTGCACTGTGTCCCCGACAACCAAGGACAACTGCTTTTCCGCTTTGGCGATGAAATTCCACTTAACTTAATAGAAAAGAGAGAAAATACAAATTGCATGATATTCATCAGATGCACTTGAAAATACATGAAGTGATTCTCCCAAGTCACAGCTTGGATTTATTTCTCAAGAGATGCTCAAACATCAAACGATATGAATTCCCTCCGTCTCATCTACTTTGCTTTCTTCCTGTTTGGCGTGAAAAGAGTCCTGCAATTCATGTGTGGAGCACAAACGCTGAAGGACGACACACACTGTTCTTTAATTCTTTAGCCAACATCAATGACATGGAAAAGATAAAGTGCATCTGCAGAGAACATCATATTACACACACACACACACACACACACACTTCATTTCTGCAAGTACGAGATCGTTGGCCTACTTCCTCTCAGAGCAGCTTCCTGTGCGCCACCACACACACAAATACACGCCGCCATCGGCATGTTTACAATTGAAATAACATCAAAAAAGCAACTCATATGCATTTACATGAGCAGCTTTTTGTAATAAATTAGTTCATAAGTTATGAGCAACAAAACTGCTCACAACTCCGTATAACAACAGAACCAGAGGCACTCACGTCGCCAATCAGAAGTCAAACCACTTTTGCCTTCATTTCAACATTGTTTTGCACAAAAAAAACTCATATGGTGTGACTTCTACATTCAAAAATAACTTAAAGTCACTCGAATCAGTGTTACCATGTCATGCTACTGCTCACAAATGAGCTTCTGTTGATTAAAAGGGAGTTTTAATGAAAATATTTCTTCCCAAAGGTGGTTACTTGAATACAGTAACCATATTGGGATATTAGCTGTTTATTACTTATAAAGCACATATTAATGCTTTAATCTGCATGATCATATTCTACATCCCTTAATTGTACCCAATACCTAAACCTAACTATTAATAAGCAGTAATTAGGCATTTGAGGTAAAAGTCAGCTAATAGTTAGGTAATAGTGAGAATTTGACCCTAATGTTATGTTATTTTTTAATATTTCTAATTTGTATTTTCTGTCATATTTATTTGAATTTTTATTACATATTTTTAAAATATGTTTAAACAGTTGTTATTCTTTTTATTTCAGTTTTAGTTATTTGAGTACATCAAGTTAAACCAAATATATGAGAGATGTTGCTTTGGCAACTAGCTGAAATAAAATAAGGTTATTTTCAAGTAATGTTTTTAATAGTCAAATCGATAAATCACAATTAATCACATATAACCTGTGTGTGTGTGTGTATGTACAGTATATATATAATATATAGACACAGACACATATTATATATTTACAAACTTTTAAGTTAGATGCGATTAATCGCGATTAATCACAATTAATCGCAATTAATCGATTTGACAGCACTAGTTTTTAATGCTTTTAGTTTTAAAGATAATAATCCTGACACAAGTGAGTCAATAGTTGACTTATATTAACAGTAGAGAGCTGTAAAACGGAATCTGGGGAGTAGCTAAGATCATTTTATGACTTTTGATTGCACACTTGAGCAAATATGAGCACATTTTGAGTCATAAATGAAATAAAGCACAAAAGGAGGCTTGTGTGGGAAACATCTGATTTCTCAATGCTGTCTAGGAGAAACAATCAACACAGGTCGGTGAAAATGAGGTTCTATAAAAATTCAATGTTGTTCGTGTTATTAAATGTTGACAAACCTTAAAGCACATTCATTCAACAGGCTAAAGAAACAAATGTAATAAGTGAAACTGTGCAGAGGTTCCTTAAAACATTATTTCAGTTAGATTCAGCTGCAAGTGATATTTTTGACTTTAATAAAGCAGATGCTTCAAAGCACATTTTTTTCAATGTATTTCTAACAAGCATTCCACGAGTGCACCATCATAGTGGAATAAATCTGAATATTTGAAGGATTTCAAAGCAAAACAAGTGTTGAATGATAAAACGCTGCAATCTGTTGAGGCCAGTAGCCGTTGGGCCGCTTGACTGATCCGTCTCTGCCCACATCCTGAGAAATAGGAACTGAATTCAAGCAACTATAGATGGCCGCCGCGAGGCGCGCCGGGATTATATACAAACACACGCAAATACACAGAAAACATTCAAACCATTATTCCTGCACAGATGAATCGCATGCACACACAAAAGAAGGGCCAAACTCACCAACGCCATATCTTTCAGAGCTAGTTTTTGTCCAAGGAGCCATTGGTTGGCCTATAAAACGCTCTCCTATGTCTCTTTCTGGCTGTATTTTCTCTTTCGGCGTATCTCAGTTCCTTTCTAATGTCCTACACCGGCTGTTTTTTATGGGTAAGGGTGTGAGAAATAACCAGCATGAAGTGCACCTCCTCCTCTCTGTCTGACTGTCGGCTTCTTCCTCTTCCTCTTTTGGCCTTCCATCGGCTGACAAATGTAACAGCACAACTTCAGCATGATGACTGAAGCACACGTTTCAATGGCTTTTATCGACTGATGTCTGGAGATCATGTATGTGTTGAGTCTCAAACTCTGCTCTGATCTGTTAGGGTCTGTGATGGAGCACGTAAATCATCATTTATGAATCTTTAATGCTGGAGGAAGCATCTGGTGTGGGACGAGACAAAGCACACATTCCCCTAAGATGTTTGATTTATACATCTGAGGGACTTAATGCAAGCAGGTTTATACAAACACACAAACAAGCTGCTCTGTGCTCATCAACCACCAAAATAATGGCAATATTCAACTGCAATACCTATAGTAGCCTATAGAGGGTACTGATACACCCATGTTCATGCAGTTTGCTGAGAAGAAACTGGGTTATAACTAAAGCTAAAAATATTAAAACATTTCTATTAATCGAAATAAAGCTGAAATAAAATGAATGTTCTAAAGTACTAAAATTATTACCTGGAAATAAAATTTAAATAAAAAAAGAAATGAAATCTAAATAGCAGCATTTTAAAAAAAATACTATAAACAAATTAAAGAAAATAATATAAAATATATAAAAAAAAGTTCAAAAATAAAATCAACTATTAAAGTTAAAAATTAAAATAACATTTTAATTACTTCATTTGTTTTCAAATATTTTTATATTTTTTTTAGTTAACGTTAATGTTATTGTGTTTTTGTCATTTTTATTATTATTATTTTTATGTACGTCTATATACTTTTTATTCATTTTTTATTTTATTTTATTTATTTATTTATTTTTAGAAATGTTGCCTTGATAATAAACTGATATAAGTTGAAGCACTATAAAAACTAGAACATGAATTAAACTATAATAGAGCTAAAAGAAAATGGTAACACTTTATAATACGGTTCATTAGATAAACATTAGTTAACTAACATGAACAACACATTTGTTACTGTATTTACTAATCTTCGTTAACTTTAGTTAATGAAAATACCGTTGATTATTATTTGTTCCTGTTAGTTCACAGTGCATTAACTAATGGTAACAAGATTTTAATAACGTATTAGTAAATGTTGAAATTAACATTAAGATTAATAAATGCTGTATAAGTGCAGTTCATTGTTAGTTCATGTTAACTAATGAACCTTATTGTAAAGTGTTACCAGAAAAACTAATATAACACTGAGTAGATGTCTTTTTTAATCAGCTTTGCGTTATTATTAGTTTTTGTTTTTCAAATATGAATAAATAAAAATACTTATTCATGGTCATACTTCTGCATTTTACCTAAAACAGGTGAAAAAACCCTTAGGGAGTCATATTGAGAGACAAGAATATCAGAGACTTGAGGGCTGAGGGGCTCTTTTCACTTGGACCTGAAAGAAACCACCTAGTAGCAACCAACCAGAATACTCAAGTGGCTGCTCAGAACATTATGTTCAGAAAATGTAATTCACTTCCATATATGAGGATTAATATGTGGCAATTCTAAAAACAGCGGGAGCCGTTAAACGCTCGGCTTTATGTTCACTGTGATCTGTGCTGAAGAACAGGACAGCTTCCCTCTGAAATAAACGCAGCCTTTTGTTGAAGCACAAAGCGCATCTTAATACGCCCCATAATGCATCATTCATTTTGATTTAAAGAGGTCCAGACAGCTCTGCTGGTTTCCTCAAGTGGATAATGTGAGGATTAGAAAACATAAAGCCTTATTTCACCACAAAGCAAAAACATACAAATTAAGATTATATATTTAAAAATAATTATTAATAAATGTAAATGATTATTTTTTGTGTGTATTTTTTTATAAAATAAAATATAATATATTCAACATTGATAATAATCATAAATGTTTCTTGAGCATCAAATCATCATATTAGAATGATTTCCGAAGGATCACGTGACACTGAAGACTGGAGGAATGATGCTGAACATTCAGCTTTAATCACAGGAAAAAAATTATATCTTACTATATATATATATATATATTCCCATAGAAAACAGATGTTTTAAATTGTAATAATATTTCACATTTTGTACTGTATCAAAAAATGCAACTGTGATGAGCAAAAGAGACTTCTTTCAGTTGTTTAATACTCACCAGCATGTCTGTTGCTGCCAGGTTCACATTGATTAAACCCCTGCGCTGGTTACAGGAACACTGCAGGTGCAATCCATCATTTCACCTGAACAAGAGATCGAAAAACACTCTTAAGACACAGTCACAGGAACTATGTGCCATATTATGAGGATAACAAATCAATAATAACAATCAATAGCTAATTGTAAAGCATTGATTAAACATTTCAAAGTAAATGTAATAGTATTGATTAGCATATAAAAGATGTGGAAATGAATTTATTAGAATTTGACAGTGACAATAAACACTTGATGTGTGTGTGTGTGTGTGTGTGCGTTTTTGTGATTTATGAGGACACAAATTTGTATAATGACATAGGTATTACACTGTTATTACGATGTAAATATCCTCATATTTCAAATAGCTTTAAAAACACACTAAACAATGTTTTATTAAAAATGTAAAAATGCAGAATGTTTTCTGTATTGGGTAGGTTTAGGAGTAGAGTTAGTGTAGGGAGAGAATGTACAGTTTGTACAGTATAAAAACCATTATGTCTATGGAATGTCCTCACTAAGATAGCAAAACAAACCTGTGTGTGTGTGTGTGTGTGTGTGTGTGTGTGTGTGTGTGTGTGTGTGTGTGTGTGTCTGTGTGTGGTCCTGATAAACCCTACTATGTTATGGGGACAAAACCCACAAAGACGGTAATATCCGAAACCCTTGTCCTTGTGAGGAAAATGTTTGGTCCCCATGAGGAAACAGCTTATAAATCATACTAAGTGATGTTTTTTCAAAATGTAAAAATGCAGAAAGTTTTTTTTGTGTGTGTGATGGCAGTTAACATGGCAGTTAAAAGGCTGAATTTCAGTCTTTTCAATATCCCTCATCAGATTCTGACCTTCAGAAAATATCAAGCAGCTTATTGAAGACCTTTCAAGAGAGCATTTATTTGTGAGATTTATTTCATATTTGAATATCTGCATGACCAGATGAACACCGTGTTTGTGTTTGACTACGACTCTGGTTCTGTCTAATGACATTCTCAGAGCTGCTTTAATAAAACAGAATTACACCAACACTAAAACCAAATTGCCTACACTGGTTCAAACTTTAACCTAGAACCGAGGTCCAGGGTTAAAATCACTTCCAGGACCAAAAAACAAACAAACAAACAAATAAATTAGGTAGAAAAATCCGCATTGACTTTCATTTGCAGTCAAGCCAAGTCTCCTTTATTTGTATAGTGCTTTATACAACACAGTTTGTTTAGAGTGATAAACCAACACGGTCTCACCCCTATTCGTCACATGCTGCCGTTTGGTCATTTCCCCTTCACGTCAACACTCCGACGTTGAGGGTAGCCCTATTCGTCAATAAGCCGACGTTGAGGGTCTTCCGATAGATTTGAATGCAAATCCCTCATCGTCGGATTTTGACGAAAGGGGTTTAGGTATCCAGCTGTTTTCCTGCGCTGGAAAGTATTGCTTCAGGCGATTGATTTTGTGCTGCAAATGTGTATTTTGCAGTAGCGTGCGTCGTCGCATGGACTGTTGGTGCGGTGTCTTAATTTAGGTGAGATATTTTATATCTCATTGTGATTCAACAAACAGTTGTATTTGATTTGATTTGATATACTTTATTAATCCCACACTGGGGAGATTTCTGTGTTACAGGAGCTCAAAAATAAAATATGATATATAAATTAAATATAATATATAAAATAAATATAATGTCACTCTATTTGACTGTTGTAGGCTTCTTACCGTGGTGGAATCGCACTGGGCAATGGTTTCTGCGATCGTCGCACACAGTGTGACGCGTTGCACAAAATTGCGCCAAAATATCAATCATAATGAAAAAGTACAGTCTTAATATTTTATATTATAATTTAATCATGCTGATTCTTTTAAATGTTCGAGCAAGGATATAAAATATAAATATTTTGGCGCAATTTTGTGCAACGCGTCACACTGTGTGCGACGATTGCAGAAACCATTGCCCAGCGCGATTCCACCACGGTAAGAAGCCTACAACAGTCAAATAGAGTGACATTATATTTATTTTATATATTATATTTAATTTATATATCATATTTTATTTTTGAGCTCCTGTAACACAGAAATTTCCCCAGTGTGGGATTAATAAAGTATATCAAATCAAATCAAATACAACTGTTTGTTGAATCACAATGAGATATAAAATATCTCACCTAAATTAAGACACGTTTAAGCCTACAGCAAATATGCAGTCCTGTAAGTCCTGTAATTATGCCATTTTAATGTAGGCCAAAATTATATATATTATATATATGAAATTATATATAAAAGTCGTGGTAGCGATTCAGACAAGGGTTTCTGCCCCACGAAAATGTATGGTCAATGATTGTGACAGTCCATGCGACGACGCACGCTACTGCAAAATACACATTTGCAGCACAAAATCAATCGCCTGAAGCAATACTTTCCAGCGCAGGAAAACAGCTGGATGCCCAAACCCCTTTCGTCAAAATCCAACGGTGAGGGATTTGCATTCAAATCTATCGGAAGTCCCTCAAAGTCGGCTTATTGACGAATAGGGCTACCCTCAACGTCGGTGTGTTGACGTGAAGGGGAAATGACCAAACGGCAGCATGTGACGAATAGGGATTTAGATTTAGATTCAGACAGAGCTCAAATCTGCTGTAAAGTTCCGTTCTCATTCAATAGTATCAGTGCAGTCAAATAAATAATACTGATGAAAATTAAGTATCCCCAACTAAGTAAGCCAGAAGCTAAACTAGTATTTCCATTATCCTTCAAATTGCACAAATTGAAGTTGCACCAAATGGAAACACATCAATTTCGGAAAAAAACTCACATTTATCGCAAAAAAATGTTACATTCACATGAGGTGGTTTTTCAGGCAATTTGAAACAGGAAAATTTCTCAAAACTGCAAGGGAAACAATTTCCTTGTGTTTACAGGTCACCTGGCGTATGTGAAATTCGATCATTCGTTATAAGATGGTGCAGTATATTTGGACAGAAGATGAGACAGAGTTCTTTATTAAACTCATAAAGAAATATTGGATTCTTGAGAAATGCCACAATTTATCAAGACCTTTAAGCACATATGAGGGAGAAACACACAGAAAGACCTCATACGTGGCCACAAGGGGCTTTCCTTGCCATAGATGCCTCACCAACTTCCATATTAAAGATACGAAGAAAGTGTAAACTGGCGTCGTGGCGGTTAAGCTTTTTTCATACGTTGAATAGGGAAGGCGTGGGACGTAGCTTAAGCATTTTGAACTGCAAGAGTTTTACACTTTCTTTCGTAACTTGAATACGGAAGGCGGTTTGGCGGAAGTTAGATATTTTACTTCAAAAATATGGATTTTTTACACCAACGCATCGCTTCGCTTTGCATTTATTAACCCTCTGGAGCTGCGTGGAATACGTTTTTGTTGGATGGATGTGTTTCTTCAGCTCAAACTTGTGCTTATGTGATCCCCGCTTACTGCCATTATAAAGCTCGGATGCGTCAGGATATTTATTAATATTTCTCTGTTTGTGTTCATCAGAAAGAAGAAAGTCATTCACACCTGAGGGTGAATAAAGCTTGGGGAAATTTTCATTTGAAAGTGAACTAATCCTTTAATACTAGTTACAGAATAAACATGAATGAACATCTGAAGGTATGTAAGAAAGGTATGAAAGATACTTACTGAAACGTATTATATCTCATTTAATCACTCAATCCGTGTTTCAACAGCAGAACGACAGATTATTATGAAACAGCTTATAAACACTGTGTCACGAATCATTTATCTCAGGCGAGTCCACAACTTGTTAATTCGTCAAAGAAATGTATTCGTATATTTCGCTAAATATACAGTGGGTACGGAAAGTATTAAGACCCCCTTAAATTTTTCACTCTTTGTTATATTGCAGCCATTTGCAAAGTCATTTAAGTTCATTTTTTTTCCTCATTAATGTACACACAGCACCCCATATTGACAGAAAAACACAGAATTCTTGACATTTTTGTAGATTTATTAAAAAAGAAAAACTGAAATATCACATGGTCCTAAGTATTCAGACCCTTTGCTCAGTATTTAGTTGAAGCACCTTTTGATCTAATACAGCCATTAGTCTTTTTGAGAAAGATGGAACAAGTTTTTCACACCTGGATTTGGGGATCCTCTGCCATTCCTGCTTACAGATCCTCTCCAGTTCTGTCAGGTTGGATGGTAAACGTTGGTGGACAGCCATTTTTAGGTCTCTCCAGAGATGCTCAATTGGGTTTAAGTCAGGGCTCTGGCTGGGCCATTCAAGAACAATCACGGAGTTGTTGTGAAGACACTCCTTCATTATTTTAGCTGTGTGCTTAGAGTCATTGTCTTGTTGGAAGGTAAACCTTCGACCCAGTCTGAGGTCCTGAGCACTCTGGAGAAGGTTTTCGTCCAGGATATCCCTGTACTTGGCCGCATTCATCTTTCCCTCGATTGCAACCAGTCGTCCTGTCCCTGCAGCTGAAAAACACCCCCACAGCATGATGCTGCCACCACCATGCTTCACTGTTGGGACTGTATTGGACAGATGATGAGCAGTGCCTGGTTTTCTCCACACATACCGCTTAGAATTAAGGCCAAAAAGTTCAATCTTGGTCTTATAAGACCAGAGAATCTTATTTCTCACCATCTTGGAGTCCTTTGGGTGTTTTTTTAGCAAACTTCATGCGGGCTTTCATGTGTCTTGTACTGAGGAGAGGCTTCCGTCGGGCCACTCTGCCATAAAGCCCTGACTGGTGGAGGGCTGCAGTGATGATTGACTTTCTATAACTTTCTCCCATCTCCCGACTGCATCTCTGGAGCTCAGCCACAGTGATCTTTGGGTTCTTCTTTACCTCTCTCACCAAGACTCTTCTTCCCCGATAGCTCAGTTTGGCCGGACAGCCAGCTCTAGGAAGGGTTCTGGTCGTCCCAAACGTCTTCCATTTAAGGATTATGGAGGCCACTGTGCTCTTAGGAACCTTAAGTGCAGCAGAAATATTTTTGTAACCTTGGCCAGATCTGTGCCTTGCCACAATTCTGTCTCTGAGCTCTTCAGGCAGTTCCTTTGACCTCATAATTCTCATTTGCTCTGACACTGTGAGCTGTAAGGTCTTATATAGACAGGTGTGTGGCTTTCCTAATCAAGTCCAATCAGTATAATCAAAGCTGGACTCAAATGAAGGTCTAGAACCATCTCAAGAATGATCAGAAGAAATGGACAGCACCTGACTTAAATATATGAGTGTCACAGCAAAGGGTCTGAATACTTAGGACCATGTGATATTTCAGTTTTTCTTTTTTAATAAATCTGCAAAAATGTCAAGAATTCTGTGTTTTTCTGTCAATATGGGGTGCTGCGTGTACATTAATGAGGAAAAAAATGAACTTAAATGATTTTAGCAAATGGCTGCAATATAACAAAGAGTGAAAAATGTAAGGGGGTCTGAATACTTTCCGTACCCACTACAATATTAGCCTATATATTCATTATATGTTACTTAACTTGTTAAAGATGTCTTGATTATTTAATGTATGTTTAAATAAATCTGTCATGAACATGACAGCCACTGTGTAAATTATTATATTTCAACAACAAATTGGAGTGAAAACATACAATTTGTTATTTGCATGTTAATTCTTATATCTAAAAATAAAAATAGAAACTGAATTTTGGCTAATAGTTTGGGCTCTGAACCTTTAATATTATAGTAATGTCCGAGCAAGTGCTCCCTACATAGTTTACAGCGTTAACAGAGATCATTTTTTATCCTTAAGAAACTTTTATTTGAACTCATTTAAAGAAAGAGACACAATCTGTACAGTAAACTATAAATATCTGCTTTCTGTGGTAAAGGTGGAGATTAACAAAACAGTAAATATCACTTATGTCATATTTTTAAAAATCACAACTTTTAAAATTTAAACAATACGCACTGGTCCATCCTCCTTATGCTCAACCCATTCTACAGCACAAAAGCAAAGAGAGAGACAGAGAGAGACGCATCTGATTGGCTGAAGAAGTGTGTTGAGTTATAGACTGTGTGTGTGGCGAGAGAGAGAAGGGCAAGAGTAACAGAAGAATGAAGGTCGTCCAAGGTAAGTTACGCTGCAACTGCACCACATATAAAATAATCATTTTAGTAAAATCTTTCCAACACAAAAACTGCATGCTCAACACTGTTTGTATGTGATAATGCAGACTGGAATAACATGCTCAAATCGCTGCAGCAGAACGGATGAATCCTGACAGCTGTTTACAGTACGTGAAAATGACAGATAAATGCATTCATAGTGAAGGTCAAGAAAAAAAATGTAGAAACTTGTGGGAATGAGTGTGTTTGAAGAAATCAAATGTCCAGAATGTTGCTTGCTGAGATTTATTCTTTTTTGGATGTTCATTAGAAGTTCTCTTCAAAAGAAGACTTGGGCTATATCTGTCTAGACAGACTTGATCTGATCTTATCTGATCGCCTTTTGAGCCTGAGCTTTTGCATTTCGATCGCATTTGTGTGTGTATGTGTGTGTGAGAGAGAGAGAGAGAGACGGATTTCTGCAGAAGATGTTTAAAGAAGTGAATCATGGTCTATTTGATCTGAGACAGATCAATGTAGACTATTTATTTATGTGCGTCAAAGGAATCCTAAGATGGAACACGTGTCCTCTTCACATCGTACCTCTTCAGTTTACTTCAGAAAAAAAGAAACAAATCATCTCAACATTTAAAAGGATGTGGTCTCCTAGCAACCCAACACCCATGACAACCATGCCTGTCAGAAGCAATCAAAAGACGACGGTCTGTATTCCTCACAGACTTCCTGACAGCCTCAGGAATGAAGAGGAACACTGACAAATGTGTTTACAAGCCAATCAATGATCGGAGCAGAGCGGCCACTTAGATGCAGAGGTATATGAAACCATCAAAACAATACTGAAACAAGCCACCTGTCGTGTTTTACAAGGAATGTGATTGAAAAAGCATTTTAACTGTGTTAATTTAAAAAAAAAAAAAAAGTATCACTCTTAGAAGAAAAGGTTCCATATAGAATTAAAGTGTTCTGTCAGGCGCTTTGCATATAGAATTTTTTTCTAGGGGTTCCATCATTTTATGGACTTAGTTTTAATTCATTCATTTTTAATCCACGTTTTAATTCATTTTTAATTTCAATTCAATGTTATGAAATAACTCGTAAACATACTTTATCACTAGAAAAAAAATGAAAAACAGTTAAACGGTTTTAATACTAAAGCTGGTTTAAGGATACATTGTTTTCGTTCATAATTATAGAACTTTGCAGCAAGTTTTAATTGCATCATTGCTTCGGAGGAAGATAGAAAAAAAGATGGAAAGTTGAAAATGAAATAGAAAATGCTGTGAAATGAGAAGGGTCTGTCAGAAGGCAGATGTGCCATGCTGACATATCAGTAATTGCCGAAGGAAATTTTAAATATTTCATAATCTGTTTAAAGATTAACATGCAGTTATGGAGATGGTTTCTAGCATGTGCATCTCAATGAGCTCCAGAGACGACCAGGTGGTAGAGAAGACAGCAAGCAAAGCGTTAAAGTTTGCCATTAAGTTAATAAAACAGTCCATATGTTTCTCAATCATTAAATTAGATCTACTTTCATAGAAAAGAACAATCTGATCTTGCTTTATGTCTCTAAGAAATAATGAGAAAGAGCAGGACAAAGAAAAGCAGAGAGACCCACATTAAAGACAAATCACCAGCAAGTTGCTGAATAGCTATTTGTTTCTTTTAGAATGCAATTGCATTCAACTGAGATTTTTGCGGAAATCTCCAGCTTCTCAGATGATTCTCCTGAGAAAAAGACCCCAAGAGTTTCAGAAGAATCTCAATGTCTCAGTTTCAGCCAGTATAACAAAAAGTGTTTATGAAAATAAAACACATGAATTTAAAAATTGAAAGAAAAAAAAAACTACTAAAACAACATTCCCAAGAACACATTTTTGATTAGAAAAAGAGAAAAGTAATGTAAAATTACTGAATAAATTGGTCAGAGGTCAGTGCAGCACCCGAAGACATGACAGAAATGAATACCCACCGAGTACAATGATTTCAAATTCACTTCATCATAGTACTGAGATAAAAGAAAATGAACTAATATGATAGCCATCTGCAGAAATGGTGAGTTTCTGCAGAAATGGCATAGTTATATGTAATTATAAGACACATGATGTAGACATGAAAACATGCACAGTAGAAATAATCCTGCTGGCAGCTCTTCAAAAAGACTGGATGTTAATTTCTCTCTCACACACACACACACACCGACCGGGGAAAAGCTTTAGACAGCAGATGCAAGGACAAGGTCTGTGACCATTTTAAAAAAAAGAAAAATGACAAGATTGTGATCAATTTTTCATACAGAATATCAGAATCCATCCAAGAATGATGTGCTTATAAAGTCTATAAGAGGAGGAAGAAAAGAGTGTGTGTTTACTTTGAACACTGAACAAAGCTGATGTGTGCAGATATGACATTATCTCCACTCAGGCTTTGATCGTAATGTGCCATTTGTGTTGTGCTACACTAATATTAGGGTTAGAGCATTGTGTTCCCTTTCAACTTACACACACGCACACACAATCACAATCACAATGTGTGTTTGCCAAGTGTTTTTATACTCCGCAATTATGTCTTTAACATGATCAACTTGCAGCCAAACAAACATGCACAATCCCACCCATCTTAAAATTTCAGTCATGCACATTTTTGCTCTTTTGTGTGTGTGTGTGTGTGTGTGTGTGTGTGTGTGTGTGTGTGTAAAAACAGAAGCAAGTTGAAATCTGATAATAAAGTCACCTGCTTTAGAAAGTGCCAAAAGAATGCGTTATTTATTTCAAAATGTCTTTCTAAAAGTTCTACTATAAATAGCAGGGGTCGGCAACCTTTTACCCATGAAGTAAACCTATGATGTTCAAGGTGATGGATACAGGACTGTTTCCCAGTCTGCACTGCTCTATGAATAATTCATGCACAATTCTGCCACATTGTTGACTGTTTTTACTGTTTTATGCATTATGTACACTGATGCATGCATGTTTGTTGTTCTCTGAGTAATGGGGAAGAAAGTGTATCTTCCCTTAGTGATGTAATTTTGAATGTTACACTAGTTGTGTTGTATCAAAATTTTGGGGTTTGTGAGATTTTGTAATGTTTTTGAACATCTGCTCACCAAGGCTGCATTTATTTGATCAAATATCCAGTAAAATTGTGAAATGTTATTACAATTTTACTATGTGAATATATTGTAAAATGTAATTTATTCCTGTGATCAAACCTGAATTGCATTATTATTATTAAAGGTATTATGCAAAAAGTATATATTATATTAGGGGGCCCTTAGCTAGGGAAAGGTTGATAACCTTTGATCTAAATGCTTCTCTGTTCTCTTTTAAATAGGAGAGAAAAAATGTAGTACCTCCCTGTGACCTGCAGAGGCCGACACACTTCAGTCTAACAGAGGTCTGGAACAAGAATATAGATGGATGGAAGGTGGATGGATGAACAGATGGATGAGGGGAGGAGGTGGACGTACCCTGGAGTGTGGAAGGAGACTGTTGGGAATATACAACGGAGACCTTTTTAAACATCTTGACCTAAGAATTGCATTGCATTTTGCAGTGATGCATTTGGCAGATGGAAATATGAAATACAGCTGCATTCCTAGAATGAATTCTTAGAAAAATTGCCTTGAGCTTTAAACATCTTGACCAATAAAAACTGCATTGCATTTGGTAGATGCAAATATGTGTGTAACATGGAATCAAACGCACAACCTAGTGTAGTGTTTCTCTACCGATAAAACTGACTAAAAACTAAACTAAAAATATCGCAACTAAGCAAAGAATGACATCTCAGATAGTGCTAGCTGTAACGCTCTCCGTTCTTATCCTTCTCACTGTCAGTGGGAATATTCTAGTTTGTCTGGCCGTGTACTCTACGAGACGCCTGCGTAACGTCACCAACTGCTTCATCGTCTCGCTAGCAATTACAGACTTTCTACTGGGCGCCCTCGTGCTGCCATTTTCCACACTTTACCAAGTTACAGGCGATTGGCCACTGGGGGCGCACTTCTGCAACATCTACATTTCGTTGGACGTCATGCTATGCACCGCCTCCATACTCAATCTCTTCGCTATCAGCTTGGATCGTTACTTTGCGGTCACCGCCCCACTGCGCTACCCAATGCTTTTGCTTCCGTGGCGCGTTGGTGCGATTTTAGCGACAATCTGGCTGGTTTCGGTGGGCGTTTCATTTGTACCCATCCACCTGGGCTGGAATACGCGAGACTTGAGCGTGCAGAATGTTCGCGAGGGCGACCCTGCGCGAGACTGCCGATTCGAGTTGAATCCAACGTACGTATTGGTCGACGCCTTCGCGACATTTTATCTCCCCCTGGTGGCCATGTGTTGGAGCTACCACCGAGTTTTTCTCATTGCAAGGATGCAGGCGAAACGGATCATTTCTACTCGAAGGGGTTCGTCGTCGTCACCAGGGGCGACGATCCTTGCACTGCGCGAACACAAAGCCACAGTGACACTTGCGGTCGTGCTGGGTGCGTTCGTGGTGTGCTGGTTCCCGTATTTCACATTTTTCACGATAATGGGGATACGCAATGAAGACAATCCGCCAAGGACGGCACAGTCGGTGGTGCTTTGGCTAGGATACGCAAACTCTGCCCTAAATCCCATACTTTATGCAACGCTCAACAGAGATTTCAGATCCGCTTACGCCAAGCTGCTCTGTGGAGGACGAGGATGTAAAACGAGAACACCGATATCTGCAATGGAGGAGGGGCTAATGAGTAGACACGCCCCTCCTCCACAAAGGACGGGGCTTCGGCCTAGAACTTGTGTGCTGCTGAAAGAGATTGAAGACGGCAAAACGGTTGATGACAACACAACGACTGGTGCTACAGTTACCATTGTAATTAATGGGAATAAAAGGTAGTATAAACGTTATTTATTGTAAAAAAAAAAAATAACAAATTATTTAGTTTACTTTGTCTTCACATGAGCTCGTTTATTGGCTTTAAATGAGCAGATATGGGAATTTAATATTAAGATTGTGTAACTTAAAAGTATACATGGGAAGGAAAGTACGAATGCAATTTATTGGTAACTTTTTTACAGCAAAAAATGGATCTCTATTGTCGCCCTCTGGTGGCCATGAGAGGAAACAAGATAATGTAGAAACACTTAGTTAACACTAAGAATTCTGTTCAGTTGCTGGGTGAACCTTGAAACTTGTCTAGGTCACACTTATATTATATATATATGCGAATATAAGAAAATGAAAATATGAAATGAAACCTAATTTTAGACCATTAAGAATAATGAAAAATAAATAAATAAATAAAACATCTTGATGCATTAAAGTAATGAGAATTGGGGTTATACAAGCTTAAGTCACAATACCAGAGAAATCCCCCCCCCCCCCAAAAAAAATTAGCAAATTAAATTATTCTTTCAGGTGTAAAATATCATCTGGACATGTTTTCATGATTAATTTTACTGAAGATTTAAAGGAAGATTCACCTAAAGGGCTGGTAAATTAATTTCTTTGTATTTTTTGTTTTAAACTCTTATTTTTACTCATCCTAAAATGCGTTTTTATTCCATGGGACACAGAGCTCTTTCTGATACAAAAAAATTTAAGACAACATTTGTCTAAAAAAGACATCATAAAAGTGAATTCAAGTTATTTGCTAAAAATGTTGCCATGCAGTTCTAGAATGTTCTCTCAAATCTCCTTCTCCATTAGATTTCATAGTTTCAGTGGATGGGAAAATGATAAACAACAACATTTTGGTGTATTCATGAGGGTCAGTAAATAATGAGCGAATTTTCATGTTTGGATGAATTATTCTCTTTCTCTTTCGCTCTCCCACCAGGCCGTAACGTTTTAACTCAACACTACATCTACCTCCTCAAAATAAAGTAACCAGCCATCCAAAAGTGACTGACAATCAACATACTGGTGAGAATCAATCTAATGTAATATATTTGAGATCTGTTATCTAAAAACAGAGCAATTATAGGATAGTCATTATAACAGGTCAAAGAAATTCATTTATGTCAGGTATTATTAACATTACGCAAAACATACATATTCCCTGCCCTGACGTGTGATGATGATCTCGACGCCTGCGCAGTTTGGATGAAGACGAGACGAGAAAAAAAACCTGATGATGCAACAGCCATCTTATTCTCTTCATACTTCATTTACTGACTGTCTTTCGGCGGCCCAAAGAAACCTGAAGTATTAAGTCTGTGTAACTTAAAAATACACAAAAAAGAAAGTGCAAATGCAATTTGTAATTTGCAAACTAGCTTTTTTCTATAACCAAAATGCTTTGCTTTTGATGCCTTCTGGTGGCCATGAGTGGTAACAAGACCATGTCAAATCACTAACATGAAGCACTAATAAAACTTGTCTAGGTCACATTTCACTCCAAACAAAAAAAAAAGAATTAATGTTATATACATACATAAATGCATATAAATCATAAAGAAAATAAAGGTTATTTTTGACCCCTGTACTGTGACAGGAATGAGAAAAAAAAACAAAAAAACTATAATGTCAATATGAGAATTAGGGTTAAGTGTGCTTAACTGTCATGAAAATAATGTCCCAAAGCAATGACAAACGCAACACAAAG
The DNA here is from genome assembly GCA_038088235.1 of Zacco platypus. Classification (NCBI taxonomy): domain Eukaryota; kingdom Metazoa; phylum Chordata; class Actinopteri; order Cypriniformes; family Xenocyprididae; genus Zacco; species Zacco platypus. The sequence continues at coordinate 26,316,550 of CM076079.1, read as the reverse complement.
CACAAAATGTAAATAGATTTTTTTCTTTACTTTTTCCTTCTGGGGAAAAATGTGACCTGAACATGTTTTCGTGAGATTCACAGGTTTAAAGGGAGATTCGCCTGTGGAGCAGTGAATTAATTTCTTTCTATTATTTTTATTTATTTATTTATTTATTTATTTTCTATGTGAAAGTTTAAGAATTCTGTCCTGTTTTCTCTCAGAAAAATATTGTTGCATGTTCATATTTAAACATCTGATTACAGTATGACTGTAAAGATGATAAACGTGAGACAAGCATGTGCATGAGTCTAAAATCCAGTGTAAAGAACGCAAATCGGAAGTGAATTTAAAAAAACAATGAAATGAGGGATGAAATTAAATGTGCTCTTCAGTATTTTCTTCTTATTTATAGTATATGTTGTATTGTCATATTGATTTGTACCTCTTTCTTTTGACTGATTCAGTCAGACCAACTATTCATAAAGACATTCATCATTGGCAGATTAACACATACCAAACAGCAGAACTTGTGCACACACACAGACACACACACACACACACAATCAGCACAGATTGTGCACTCTCGGGTTATCCATCATACCGGGTCGTCATCAAAATATCATCAAATAATAAGGGCAAAAGCACACACAGAGTAATTCAGTAACTCAGATTCCTGACCCCAGGATATACGGAAGCAGAATGGGAATTATGGGAAGACATGAAGGAGAAGACATGTAGCTATTTCTGGCCAAGAAATACTACGCCAGACACTTTTCTAAAGAAAACACAATGTGAAAATAAATTGGAAAAGTTTGTCATGAGAAATTCTGTCCATCCAAGCATAATAAGATTATTTGACAGACGTTAATCATGAAGGAATATATCGTTCTGATATCTAGTCAATATAAATCGGAATATTTCAATGTATATGAAATACTAACCTGGCAAACTTTTGCAAATCCAGAAATTAGTATGTAAATGTGATCACATCAGTTGCATTCGCAGTCTCCATTACGAAACTGGAAGATCCTTCAAGACAGTGACAACAAATATCAATGAAGACTAATTACACAATGATTTAGGACATACATATATATATATATATATATATATATATATATATATATATATACATAATAAAATACATAGACACCCCATTGGCCTCTGGATCGTACGTCAACGGCGCTGCCATATTGTGCAGGTCAACGGTCCCATAATGTCCATAACTGGAATTGAGAAAAATGCCTGTTTCGTGTGCTGCTTGTTTCTGTACAAATCGCCACACAATTGAATACAGGTCTCAGAGAATAGCCTTTCACAGGTAAACCTGAACATTTGTTTCTGGTTGTATGGCCTCCGGAGTTAGTCAGAAAATAGCTAGCGATGTAGCTAATTAGCTGTGAAAGTTGAGACATGAGTTTACATGATTTATATTATAGTCTTAGCGTATATTATCTTATTTTATAAACGAAATTTACTGACATTTAAATATGCATCTTTATTTTCTTAAAACCGCCTTTTAAGACAAGCACTCGTTTCGGTTTGGTGACTGACATTGTGAATCACTGAAACGTTAGTTAGTTGGCTAGCTCACTTTTCACTCACATTGAAGGTTTCCCAGGGACAGAGTTGAGGAGACAGTGGGAAGTAGCTATAAGAAGGGAAGTTCTTTCCAGCGTGTGTGATCTGTACTTGACGATTTGCTTCATTTTCACAATGGTGGTCAATTGTACAAACACAAGTTCAAATGGGTTAATAGACAGAAAATGCCTTTTCCACAATAAGAAATCTTTTTTTCGTTTAATATGAACATTTAAATGATCTCATTATGGGCGTCTTCACACTTCTTATCCAAGAATAAAGCAGCCAAATACAGGACAAGTCTGAACTTTGACTATTAAAATAAATATTTTTTTTAAAGTCTACTATCAAGGTTTTAAGTAACCAGAGACCGTGTACATCATAAACCACTGAAATCGGTTGATAAATGTTAACGTTTTCGTTTTTATCCAAAAAAAACCCCAGCTCGCCAGTTTACTTGCTTTTGTTTACAGTTCAGTCTTGCCCTCAGCAATATGGCGGACGTGTTCACGTATCGCAGCAACGTCCCAAAGCGGCCAATGTATTTATATAAAACACATACACATATATGTATGACACATAGGCTCAATAAACAGCATTATCATGTACAAGACTATTCCACTACCTGAATCTTAATGAATATCAATAATTAAGAACAAAGCAATAATTAAAACACAAACGGAACAAACACAAGCTAAGCAATTCCCTGGAATATAGCATCACAGTCCTAACAAAAGCAAAATAAAACCCACTGTCTCTCTCTGGTCCTTTATCCCTGGTTAGTGTGTTGGAATTTAATATGCGACTTTAGTTATTGGGAAAGTGGCACATATGTCTGGTCGCAATATCTCTGTTAGTGTAGCTAATGCGATAAAGAAGGCAGGGGGCTATTCATCACCCTGGCCGCTCCCAATACGCTTTATTATTTTAATGCATTTCACTGCGATTAAAAATGATCTATCACCAGACTTGCGTGTGTATGTGTGAGTGTTTGAGGTGAACGAAGTGTGTGTGTGGTCACTTAAAAGGCCAATTACTGTTGTAGGTGTGCAAAGAGACAGCACAGAAGCTCTCCTCACTGTTCCCGCTCTCAGAAACATTCACCTCAGAGTTTTCTTTGGCTTTTTATTCAAATGTACGAGTTCCCTGAAGCTGCTGTGGCTTTACTCTACTTTCATCCCTCCACCTGCAGTCGTTAGACTCCAGTAACTCATCAGAGCTAATTAGCGCGGTTAACGAACAATGTGTTAAAACTAATGGAAATTCATCTGCGATTAGGCCGGATTAGCACACAGGGTCAGTGTGCGTGTGATGCGACTTTCGTCATCAGAAGAGTACGTATGCGCGTATTGTACGCTCGCCGCCGGGTTTAGGTCGCACATGCGCATTTAATTTTTTGGAGTAATTAGTTTATCTACAAGCTGGCAACCGTGCCTTGGGAGTATCAATTCAAATTCAAAATATAGTCAAAGAAAACGTGCATAAACAAAACAGACCAGTTGGCGGCCTACATAGATGAGAGACGAAGATGTGCGAAGATGTTAGACAGTACCCTCACTTGTACAACTAGGATGAAAGAATACAAATATGTACATGGGTTGTAACTTGTGGCGAGAGATTGAACCGCTCGTTCGTGTGTGTATATATATATATATATATATATATATATCCACATTTTATATATACATATATATATATATATATATATCCACATTATATATATATATATCCACATTTTATATATACATATATATATATATATATATATCCACATTATATATATATATATCCACATTTTATATATACATATATATATATATATATATATCCACATTATATATATATATATCCACATTTTATATATACATATATATATATATATCCACATTATATATATATATATATATATCCACATTTTATATATACATACATATATATATATATATATATATATATATATATATATATATATATATATATATATATATCCACATTATATATATATATATATATATATATATATATATATATATCCACATTTTCCATATATCCATATATATATATGGGTAAAATATGATGTATTGCTATAAACACTTCACTACAAAGTATTGTTATTCATTGTATTGCATTTCCGAGCGTCATACCCCTGTCTTGTTTGCCTGTTTTCTGATCCTGCCTGTTTCTTTGTGATGTTTATCTGCCCGCCTGTTGACTATTAACCTGGATACTTACTACGAGCCTGCCTGTTCCGTGCCACTTCTGTGTGCTATTGAGTTGTCTGTAAATAAAGCTGCACTTGGATCTTAACCCACTCGCCCCTCATTACAATATATATATATATATATATTGGGTAAAATATGCTGTATTGCTGTAAACGGGTAAAAAAAAAAATTAAAAATTTCAAAGTATAAAATGTACTTCATGAAGGTTGAGAAAACTCATTTCCTTCATCAAAATTAATTTTATAGAAACGCAAATGGATTAGAAGTCAGTTGTATAACCTTTTTCTTTTTTAAACGTTCCAACAGTAGGTATTAAAATTATGAAATATAGCAAATAAATAAATAATTTTCCTAAAATATTTTTCACAGTTTTTTCATATTTAAAAAAATCAAATAATAGTTTTTAGTTTTGTCATATGGTTGGATTGTGTCTTGACACCAAAAACCTCTTTGTTACTTATTATGTTTTAACAACAAGTACAAGGAAAACCCTCTTCCCCAGGAAGTTAATTATGAGATGCAAAATAATATTTAGGTAGAGTATGAACATGGTGTGGAAAAGGAAGCAGGAGGAGGAAGAAGAAAAAAGAAAGAGCAAGTTGTAAAATTTCCACCATTTGAATGGTTTTATTACCTTGTCATGTTCAATCAGTGTTTGATCTGAGGTGTGTCAAGACTGCAGATTAAACTCCTCAAATGACAAAAGTTTGAGATGTTTTACCTGATCATGTGGCAGAATGTAAAAACTCATTTTGTACAGTGATAGTATGACTGGAATATAAATCTTTGTTCAGGGATGAGGATCCTGCTTATGAGTTTCAGAAAATCTATAAGAAGGATGTGAAAGTTTTCAGTGTTCTGAGAGTTAAAGAACATCCTTTCAAATGTGGGAATATATTAGATCCCAGAGTAACTGTTTCTAACATTCCAAATTTTGTGTGTAAAATCTATCTATCTATCTATCTATCTATCTATCTATCTATCTATCTATCTATCTATCTATCTATCTATCTATCTATCTATCTATCTATCTATCTATCTATCTATCTATCTATCTATCTATCTATCTATCTATCTATCTATCTATCTATCTATCTATCTATCTATCTATCTATCTATCATTCTATCTATCTATCTATAGTATGTGTCAGATATGTCAGAACGAAATTACGCTATTCCCAGAACCAAAATGGAATGTTTTGACACATTTTTAGAACATAAATTTTGTTTTCTGGGACTTTCATTCCATGAACCTTCAACAGAACTCATGGGATGTGGCCAGTGATGATTCTCCTACAAAAAAATCGCAAGCACAGACATATAAACAGATAAAGACAGTGCCGTTCGCCCTTCACCCTCACACCCCTCGACTGCCTCTGTGAGGAACAATCTGCTCCGAGAGCCTGTCTGTGCCAGCTTCCGCTCTCCTCATGAGTGTGTCTGTCTGTCTGTCATCATTTGCATCTGTGCAGTCAGAATTTGTGTTCGTTTTATGTGTGAAAACATAAGTGGTTCTTGTGTGTTCAAAACTCACTATGGGTTGTGAGGGCGTTGATATATGGTTGACAAAGTGTTCTCCTCTCCTCAACAAGCTGCATGATTTGATGAATAATTCACGTCTGTAACACAAACAGCAGGACGAGCTACATTTAATATAATATTATGGGTTTATTTAAATCATTAACCATATGCACTATTGGTAAAAAGTTTGGAACAATTAAGTATTTTTAAAATGCTAATTTGGTGCTCAAGATACATTTTTCTTATATGTTAAAATCAGTTGTGCTGCTTCATATCTTTGTGGAAACCGTGATCCATCTTTTAATGGTTTGGGGTAAGTACGATTTAAAAAAAAGAAATGAATACTTTTATTCACAAAGAATATCTTAAACTGATCAAAAGTGACAAAAAAAAGACGTGTATAATGTTACAAAAGATTTTTATTTCAAATGAATGCTGTTCTTTTGAACTTTCCATTCATCAAAGAATCCAGAAAAAAATGTATCAGTTTCCACAAAAATATGAAGAAGCACAACTGCTTTCTACATTGATAGTATTCAAAATATTTCTTGAATAATATTTCACAATAGTACTGTTTTTACCGTTTAAATATTCCAAACTTTTGACTGGTAGTTCAGATCATTATTGGTGCTTGTCGTAATGTAAACGGCAGAGAGATAAACAAAACGAGAGAATGAACAGGAGAAAAGAGAGAGAGAGAGAGAGAGAGAGAGAGAGAGAGCAGCTGCTGTCTGTCCCGCCTCTGGGGGGCCTCTCACCAATCAGCACAACTCACCACGAATCAATTATCACCAGAGGAAGGGGGCGGAAAACACCGTCGTCCTGTATACATAAACATCACACACATACTCACAAACATGAACTGTTTTCAACATCAAGACTTTATAAGAATGTTTAAGGGGTCTGTTTAGTTTGCTAGAGTTACACATCATTAATCTTAGGTTAATAAAAAACTCGTACCTTAAGTACTAAAGCTGAGTGTGTGCATCATCCTGCCGTGTCTGTGCTCCAGAATGACTCCTTAAATCACGCTGTTACTTTACTAAGTGATCAGATGCTACTTTCACCTGCTGAACCAGAAAACAGGTGAAAAAATCTCTTGAAGGAGGATCCCGAGTCAGACCAGAAGATCACAGACACAACACACTGGCAAACACTTCAGAACATCAAAACAAACCGCCTGCAGGCACACTTTAGCGTTCAAAACTTTAGTGGCAATTTTTTGGTCCAAAAGCTTCATGACTTTTCTTTTTTCCCAAAAGTTCAAAAATGGCTGAATTAAGCCTTTGATTGAAACATTCCTAATTTAGTTTCACAAATTGCAATAATCTAGATGTCAGCGTTTATTAGGGGTGTAGGCAGCTGTTGTAATCGTCGCTGTTCTTTTTCTTCTTTTTATTTTTCTTCTTCTTAGAAGTCTTTGGTTGCCCGTAGAACCTCTGGTGGGAAAATTATGAAATTTGACACATTGATAGAGTACAGTCTGAACTGTCACATAATTTGGAGTCTCTATCTCAATCTCTCTAGCGCCACCTACTGTCCAAAGTTACATTTATGCTAATAACTTTCGAACAGTGAGGTCTAGAAGTAAAATTTCTGTTCCTCTGATTCCTCTGATTCCTTGGCTCACCAATGTTTCGAACTCCTCCTAGGCCCTTGCTCTGATTTTCATGAAAATTGAACCGGGTAATCTTTAGACTAAGCTGAGAAAAAGTCAAGGAATTCAAGTCGTTTTCGAAAAATGTGTAAATGAATTTTACATAACGCTTGCGAAAATAGACAAAAGGGCTCTATCTCCTCAACTCTTTATTGTATTCAGACCAAACTTGGTTCATGTCATCACAAGCATGACCTGAGGTTACGTGCTGCATTTCGGCGCAGCGCCACCTACTGGTCCGGAGATATGTCAAAACATGTTTGTCAAGACATCATAAAAGTGGTCTCGTTAGATTAGGGATGTCATTCCGAGTCAAATGATATTCAATTTTCCCATATCGGCCATTTTGGGCATCGGCCATTTTGAATTATACAGTAAAATGCTGTTTTTTATAAACACATGAATGTATCATTACGAAACCCGGTATGAGTCATTGGCACGATGCACTGAAGGAGTCTGAGAAGTTTCGGTTATTTAGTTATTTTCGCCTCGTGGTTAGTGCAGTGTTGGGATTTAGCATTTAAACAACATTCACGAATATCTTCAAAATCGTTTGTCCGATCGAGAGGGAACCATCACAGGAAAATCAAAAATATAGCTTGTTGACTGGCCAAATGTCAAAATTTTGATAGTAAGTGGCAAAAAAATGCAATCAAGTAGGTGTGGGTAATTTTTTTATGTGTTCATACATATAAATCTCTATAACTCTTAAATGAAAATGAGATATTTTCACGAAATTTGACAAGCTTAGGTTTTGGGGCACTCTGAGGACACACAAAAAAGTGGTGGGACTGCACCTCTCGGTGGAGCTATAATTGAACAAAACATGAAATTGGCTCTGATTACAGTATTGTTGGTCTATTCTAAAAGTGTTTTATCACATTTGAACACCAAATATCTCAACTAGACATCTAATAAGAGACTCGCGGCCTGTCTTACATTTAAAGCGTCACATGAAGAGTGACTGAAAGTGTGTGTGTTTTTGCGTGTGGGCGTGTGTGTGCGTGTGTGTGTGTGTGTGTGGGCGTGTGTGACAGGTGGGTGTTCAGCAGGAGGGGCCGGTCAGGGTCACCCCCATCTGGGGAGCACACACACACACACTATCCAAACGCAGAGCAGAAGACATCAGCCTGCTGAAGAGAGAGCGAGAGGGAGGGTGTTTTGTAGTTAATAATGTTTTGTGAGATGGTCAAATTGAGTTGTGTGGGCCGAGCTGGAGGGCTTTTATACAAGAAGAGCTTGAGTAAGATAAACGACCCTCATTCACACACACACACACACAGTCACATAACAATACCACGGAAACAATGCTAGGATCATCTTTAAAAAGTTGAGCAATGAATGTGTGTTTGTGTGTGTGATGTTTCATAATCACATTTGCACACATCTAATAATCAAAGTTCGGCTGCAGACGTCGCAGTGTTTCAGGCTGTTTTCACACTGGGTTTGATTGCTTCATCCACACCAGACCTCGACTGCACTCCATTCACTTTGGGCCACAGGTCTGTTTTCATATTGTATCTTTGAGTCCAAACCAAATGCGTTTGCATCATTAATATGAGTTTCACAAAACTTTATACACATGTATTTGTCTGTGATGGACAGCAAGTTGCTCTCCGAAAAGCAAGTGGCTATGAGATGCATTATTGTATGTGTGACGTGCAAAGGTGCAAACTTTAAAATGTACCAGAGTTCACACAATCCACATCCCAGACCAAACTGACTCCATCCAAAGGAAGTGAACTGCACAACAAAACCTGTAACGTGTGAGTGCTGATACTTCATCACTTTTCTTTCTTTTCAGAACTACCTGGTCTGCTTCAGGGGTAAAAAAAAAAAAAATAAAATAAAATAAAATAAAATAAAATAAATAAAATAAAATAAAATAATGAAATAAAAAAATAAAATAAAATAAAATAAAATAAGTGAACATAGTTAGCATAGCAAAATAACAAAAAACAATCATGAACCGGACAGCAAAGTAAAAAAAACATTTATAAACAATTAGGATAAGAAAATAAAATAAAGTTACAATTAAATAAAAAATAAATAATTTTAAGCATAGTTAGGAAATCTAAAATAATATAAAATATAAAACAATTAATTAATATAAAAACATTAATATAAAATAATCAAACAGATAGGATAGCAAAATGAAAATAAGATAAACAATTATTAAGGGAAAGTAAAATAAAATAATTAATAATGAATTTTTAATTTTTTTTTTAAATATTATCAATACAGTTAAGAGAGCAAAATCAAAAAAATCAAACCGTTATGATAGCATAATAAAATAAACAATCTTAAACAGGATATAAAACAAAAACCAAAAACATAGTTAGGAAAGCAAAATATAATTAAAAAAATGGATGGCAAAATAAAAGACTATTCAGACTTTTCAAAACACTTCCTGTAGCCTATTTTTTTGTTGTTGTTTATGTCAAATACAGTGTGTCCAATCAAACTCTACAGTATTTTGGCATAAATTCACCTGTCACTTTCAATCGAGTCAAATTAGACAGATGCCAGTGAGCACAGGTTCCCCCTCGAGAACCATAAATCAATCACGAGATCAAAGAAAATACAACCCTGCGTTGGATGCTGTGTTGGATGACAAAAAACTCTGAAGCAAAATCAGTTGCTAATTATCCTTTTTGTGTCAAGAGTTCCATGAGTTTTAATTAGATATAGAATCACGTCCAGCTTTATTGCTGCTCATTTCATGCCTCATTGTAATGAAACACACACTATATGAGCAGGAGGCCCGTCTGTGTGTGTGTGTACATGAATCTGCCCCGGGGCCGGGCAGGTGGGCAGTGCTGCTTGACTGGTTGGCTGGTGTTGAGGGCAGACAGCCCTGGGTCTGAGGCCCAGCAGGCCGTGGGAAGCAGGGGGCTCGAGTAGGAGCTCTGCCAGGGCCGGGAGCAGCGAGGCTGGTGGCAGCTGCCGGCGGCTCCCCCTCCCTCGCTCGCGGCCCCCCACGGTCAGCCCACAGGAGGGGTGAGGAGGTTAACAGCCAACGGTGACACACACAGGATAATCGGCTTTCATTAAGTGACCTACGCTCCACACACACGGAGACAGAACACACACACACACACACACACACAGGAAACATGTTTAAACACTCACTGACTGACAAAGAAACTGACAGCATTCAGAATACAATACTAGCATACTGTACACCGCACACTATCTCATGTTTTTGTTAATAAATGGTATGCAGTATGCAGTGTACAGTATGCTAATATTGCTCGATTAAATGTAGCATACTACACTGAAATATTTATCATTGCATATTAAAAACTATTTGGAAAACAGAACGTGAAATAGTGATTAACAATTCAAAGAATAGTATGCAAGAATTGAAATAGCATACTACATACTATTTTTAATAAATAGTATGCAAAGATAAACATGTCAAAGTTTTGTATGCTACATCATTTATTAATACTAGCATACTTTACACTGCATACTATTTCAGATACTTTTTTAATAAAAAGCATGCAGTATGCTAGTATTGCTAAATTAAATGTAGCATACTAAACTGAACTGTTTATCATTGCATATTGACAACTATCGAAAATAGATTGTGAAATAGAGATAAATATTTCAAAGTATAGTATGCTCTCTATATTGCATACTATTTTGCATACTATACTATACTTTGAAAAGTTTATCATTGCACACTGCATACTATTTCACGTACAATTTTAATAGTATGTAGTACGCAATGATAAACATATGAAATTATAGCATACTAATATCATTAGCAAGTGGTGTCCAGTTATGTTAGAAATAAATATGGTTTATTTTGCCTTTTTAGTAAATGTCCAATGTTATTTTTTCTAATTTATTTCTTTTAATCTTTTATATATTTAATGCACAGTCTATGGAGTGGGCCAGTTTTACATTTCACTGCAGGCAGTCTGTATATTACTGTAAGTGACAAATAAAAACCTTGAATCTTACTGTACACTGCATAATATTTTAATAAATAAAATGAACTGAAATGTTCATCATTGCACATTAAAAACTATTTATTGAAAATATAATGTAAGTAGTGATAAACATTTCAACAAACGGTATGCTCTCTTATTTAATTTAACAATACTTGCATATTGTACACTGCATACTATTTTGCATACTATTTTTACCATTAACATTAAATTATGTAACATACTATACTTTGAAAGGTTTATCATTGCACAATGCACACTATTTCACATATTTGTAATAACTAGTATGCAGTATGCAATGATAAACATATAGTATGCTAGATCATTTTACTTAGCAAGTGGTGTCCAGAAATGTTTAGCATTGCATACTACATACTATTTAAATAAATAGTACGCAATGATAAACGTGTCAAAGTTCTGTATCCTACATCATTCCATTAATACTAGCATATTTTACATTGCATAATATTTCAGATTTTTGTAATGAATAGGTATTGCTAAATTAAATATAGCATACTACTGTATAGTATGAAATGTGCATACTGCATACTATTTCACATACTATTTAATAAATAGTATGCAGTATGCAATTATAAACATTTCCGTTTGCCTTTTTACTCAATTTTTGTTAGTCGATATTTTAAATTGTGGTTCATATTACATTTTCTACAAGTAAACTTGTTTGAAGGTGAAGTTAGTTGCATTTCAGCATTTGTATCAGTTTTTTCAGTTTCAACATCTTATGACAGTCCTTTGGGCGACACTGCAACGTTTCTAGAAAAAAACAGATTTTCCTCCACATTTTCTCTTCTAAACATCTCTTCCCTGATTATCTTCATTATTAGCCGTGCATTCTTCTTCAAAAACATGCACGCATTCTCTCTTTTCTTCTCCTTTGTTCTGTTCATCCAGGCAGTGCGGTTTTCTTTCTGTTCGGTGCTGCACAAACCATCCGAGCGCTCAACCATCACAGACCACATCGCTCTATATCCATCCGTCTGTATTCTGTCTGCCTCTCATTTCTCAGATCACTGCTAAAGCCCTCAAGCTGTCTGAAGCAATGTGAAGAGAATCATTGTCTTTAAAAAGCGTCAGGTGTTGCGTTACATCAGAAATACTGGTTCCCGATCGGCTCTGTTTGTAAATTCCTTGGGTTATTTCAGGACTTTGAAGGCAAATAATGATCAATAGGTCTTACCTCATATCAGACATACGCATGAAACATGCAATTCATAGTTGGAAAGATTTTGTCTTTTGCAGAAGGGATTAATAGAGGCGCAAACTCTGAAAATGGCGTCTCTTCTCAAACTGATGGTCTTTAATTCCATTATTGACATGTATTCTTCACTAACATGCATGACACATGATATGTAGAGAGAGACACACTCATTCTTGCCTCAGAAACAGTTTGATCTTCATCTGTACACAGCTTGAATAAAGCGCAAACTTTCTGAAAACAGCAAGAAAAGTTGCTGGGACAACAACAACAAACATTAAAAACAATCCCTCAACTGTGTTGTTATGAAAAAATCACAGTTCATATTGCATTTAGGATTAAACCCTTAAACGAATAGTTTCAAAAGCCCAAAGTGAATCAAAAATGAACTCATCCCCACGCTGTTCAAAAACAATACGACTTTCTTTCTTGCATGAAACACAATGTACACGGCTTTTTCCATATCCATTAAAAGCATACAGAAAGAAAACAGGACTCATGTGCAACGTATAATAGTCTTTATAACCCTTTAATTTCATTTTCAAATGTAGCATTAATGACACCAAATTCCATTGGTGTCTTTTAATGCAGTTTGAATGCAAATGGGCCTAACCTACAAAATTTAGTTCATAAACAATCCAATTCAGGCAGTAAAATTATCTAAGGAAAGAAATAAAAACCTTTTCAAGCTCATCACATGATTCAAGGATTTCACAACCTCAAATCTATCAGAAACATCAGTCATGCCTGTCTCAACAGCTGTGTGCAGACATATTAATACATTTTAAAAAGCCCTCTGGTGTTTCAATCAACTGTCTGATCCATGCATCATAATTCCGCCCTAATACAAATCTGAATGCTGGAAATAAATCCATATTTGGAAACGTTCATTTCAGAGAAACAATGAAATCTGTGGGAGATGAATATATCCAATGGTTATAGAGATTTACACAGCCTGAGGACGAGTCCTGTATGAGGATATTCAGTCGTCCCTCCCTCTAAAATTACTACTTTTATTGGAAATTTGGGATTGTTATTTGTGTATATTTATTTACCTATGCAGGCTGTACTGTCAAACTGACTTGTTTCTGTAATGCACAGAAATTAAGCTTACCATTTTATGATCATGTGGCAAAAACTTTCACTGTGTGTTCAACACTCACACCTTTGGAGTTTGGAGAATGTATATATAGCAACCAAAAGTATAAAAATGAATGACTATCATTGCATTAGATGATACATCAAAGCAGTATTTAGTTTAAAAGTGTAACTTTTGGCTCCCTAAAAACAAAACTGCATGCATTTTGCGGAAGAACATTGTTTTTGGTCGTGCTTCGGCTCTGCGTGATTGTGCGGATGAACATGTCCCCTCACAATAGATAATGCTTTACAGTGAGCTCTGTTTAAGTGCTACATATGGAAATTGACCCTTCGCAAAGACCCGCCCCCTTTAGTTACTGTTGCTATGTCCGACAAGCCATGCGCTCTCACGCCACACATCATGTTCTCATGAAGTGAAAAATACATCCCGGAGCAAAGAGGACACTGACAACGCATCGACAGACATATGAAACAGTTTCATATTTAAAATATTGTAATTTTGTAAAGAAGTTTAATCAATAAATAGCGTATAGTGTCTCTTTAATGTGTCGTGACAGATCGCTGTAGCTCCTTCAAGCGGCTCGTGAACCGATCATCTCTTCATACATGAATAAACATCAGAAGGAATGTTGTTTCAAGCGCGGAAAGACGTGAGTACACACAATTTTTCAAGTTCAAGTTCACTAACGTTAATCTACTAACTCCCCTGACTGCTTTGATGGACAAAATGGCAGATTCAGGGTTATGATTGGTCAGATCGCCTGTCAATCAAACTGTTTGCAAAGGGTCAATGAATGGAACGTTCTTTAGAACTTCCGCAATAATATGAACCAGCTGGAAAACTCCCAGTGAAATGTCACTTGCTGGTGTGTTGAGAATCAATAGAGTAATACCTAGTTTATAATCAGAATATAGTCACTTAAATAGTCAGGCATAGTATTAATTTAGTTATTAGAAATAAATAAATGAAGACGTACCTCAATGTTCCTCCTCAGCTACATTCAATTCTACCATCAGTTTTCACACTTTCGTGTGAGAAAAGCGTCAACAATTAAATATTTATGATAGCTAGAGTCATTGACTCACTTTCTGTGTAATTCATTCACAAGAAAAGTTATTGTTTTTCATGAGATTTTGTGAGTACGTCATACTTCACATTGACAAAATGTATTTTTAAACATAGTTATTTTATAGTTGTCTATAATAGTTATTTTATTTTATAACTAAGTGGAAAAACTGTTACAGGAAATGGCTGGTAGATGCGCAAATAAATGCTACTCTGCCACCATCTGCTGGTTATAGTGATAATTAATGTCTTTTTTATTTTAAAATGTTGGATTTCCTACATTTTGAATCATTCGGTTTTACAAATGGGGACAATCTCAGAAGGATGAACAAATTAAGTCTGTGGTCATCGCATTAAAAATAACATTTGAAGTGAAAAAAAATGTGTCTAATTACAGACACGCCATTTCTTAAACAGTCCTGCAATCAATAAAACTGGTTTATTGGCAAATTAGGTAAATGTGATAACTGTATTAAAATATGAATGCAACATTAAAAAGTCAACCTCTAATGGTTTTGTGTCGATGTACAACGAGTAGCCTACAGAACGACAGCTAACAGTTCACCGGAAATGCCCAAGCCGGTTTAACCACAACCAGGAAGAAACCGTGCATATAGTCAATTGATGGTTGTTTGTTTAAAAGGGGTGGAGGTTGGAGATTTAGTGCTCTGTGTCAACCTTTCTTGCAGGTTGTGACAGCTAACCTCTGCTATTTCCACACCACCAGACGAGCGGTGCAACTTTTCTCTATTTACGGATATGACGACATGCACGGGGCGAGTGACGTTTGTCCACAATTCCCCGCGAAAACCGTCCCGTCAGGTCTAAAATATTAAAATAGGCTAAACATAGTTGGAAGAAGGATTGATGATGATGTGTTGATTCATTATTTAAATATTGTTGAAGACAGGATACACTTGCACCGAAAAATATAAGACTTTTTAGGTGTTCAGATCGTGATGAAATTGAAAATAGTAAGCATGGCAAAAACTTACTTGGATGTGTGTGAACTTGAACTCACATCCACTACATATCAGGCACTTTTAAGTGTCCTAAAACTTGAAGTCTAACTTTGCTAATGCTGCATTACATCAAAACACTGAATCTGACTCATAATCAATGCTGTAGTCTCAGCGCGAGAGGAAACAGATGTTCAACAACACCAGCGAATTCACGGGCTATTACTTTACATTTAATAGGCTTTATTTAATATTTAATGGGGTGGCAGAGGATGGGAATTATTAAGGGTCCAAATGTCATTTGCCGTGTCAGTTTGGCTTCAGGGCTGTGAGGATTTTCTCTCCTATCGAGTTTTTCCACTGTGGCCTTTAAACTCCTGTGATCTTCAGACTGATCTTCATATTGTCTGTGACGCTTCAGCACAGATCATAATAAAAACACAGTAGGTGTTTTTAAACGCTCTATTACTTACCGGCGTCGATTCATATTCCTCCACCACAGCTTCTCTCAAAGTCTCTTATTTATTATTGAAAAGCACACACGACCCTTATATCACTTAATTCTACTTTGCTGCTTTATATCTCTGTTTCTCTGTGTGCTCTTCAGATGCGCGCGCGTGACAGGTCTCGCTCTGTGCTGAAGTTGGGAAATTGATAACGCGCCGGAGACGCGCAATAAAAACGACGCCCGCGGGCGCGACACCCGGATCCCCTATTATGCAAATACAGGGTAATTTTAAAGACAAATCGTTGGCTTTTATTCCCTTATATTTCTGTTTTATACGTCTCGGCTTCTCCGGAGAATAAAACATTTAATGTGTCGAGCCCAATGATGGATCTGAGCTTCAATCATTCCCGCGGAAGGAGGGGCTTCATTTGAAGAGAACAAAACAAAAATTTCGGCATCGATATCACTAAACTTTTGTGCACGCAAATTGTGAAAAATATCGGCAATGACAATCTGGAAGTTAATTTGAGGGCATGAATAAAACCGGATCAAATGTCCAGTTATTCAAGAATACATACAAACTGACTCGAACTCATATGATAAACACGTTTTCAATTTAATAGTCATTTTGATATCTGTGGATCTAAAATGTCTTGGTATCCGAATATATGAAGAAAGAAAGAAAGAAAAACAACTTTTAACATTTCTTAAAATGTGTACTGTTTTTTAAAACCAATATTGGTTTACAAAAAAAAGCATTAATATCAGAAAAACTGAATGAGTCAGTGTTGCACGAGAAAATGATTTAAAAGTCCATTGATCTAACATGAATAAAAATATTATAAAGATTTCACTTAATTTTTATTACCTCAGACATCCTTATTTACCTTTGACTGTTGTTGACTGACACAATAATATATTTGGGCATAATTTCTAAATTTTGCCAATAACTTCATAATTACATCAGCACCGATTTAGAACAGTATTAACAGTAAAATAACAATATATTATCTATATAATTATATCATTTATTTGTTAATTACATTGTTGGAGCAATTAGACGAATAAACGCTCATCTGATGGATCAAACCTCACCGGACATCTTAAGTAAACGGGACCGATTCGCTCCGGAACTGATTACCCGATAGTAAAGAGCTCAGAGCTTCCTCAATCAATCAATCGAGAGAGGGAGAGAGAGAGAGAGAGAGAGAGAGAGAGAGAGAGAGAGAGAGAGAGAGAGAGAGAGAGAGAGAGGTGGCGGGGGTCCATAACAGTCACCAAAAACAATCACATTTGACTGTATGGCCTAAGATACACAGCGAATAATTGCTGTACAGTATCAATAAATGCAGGAAACTAAAGGAGAAGCAAATGTCACATAATTATATGTTATTATCACGCGTTAAACAGTAAACAGGCCAAACTTGTCGCCGCGTGCACATATGGCACGGAAACGCGCCAGAAGCACGTTAAGGGGAGTCAAGCGTTTCTGCCAGAAATGTCTGAATACATTCATGGGGTGGTTTTTAAAAAATCATTCATGTGTCAACGATAAACTAACAGCCGTCAAAAGCTCAGTGGCGGTGTCACATTTTTAGACACCGTGTCCATTTCACTGGAGAGACTGAAAACTGCCACATAATAGTCCGGGAGAGCAAATGATGCTGCTGCTGCACCTCAGGTCACACATACTTGTTGATTTTGGGGGGTTATTAATGATAAGGATGATTTTATTACAGAAGAACTAAACTGCAAAACTTTACAACTATTAAACATAATTTGCATGTGCCTAAAGCGACGTCGAATGCGACAGAACCTTTCAGGAGTGGACAATTTGTGACAACTGAATTGGATTGGAATCTATCCATTCATCAATGCATTCAAATAATTGCAAAGTTAACAACATTCACCCTTAATTTAACAAAAATAATAAAAAAAATCAGCAATTAAAAAGGAAAGTAATTCTTTGTCATGTGTTGGTAAAAGATCAAGCGCAGAGGGGCTCATTGTGTCCATTTTACTCCGCTTCTAAACTGCATTACTGACTCAATCTTCACGGCTCTTTCATTGCGCGTGTCCTGCCAGCAGCCTGCCCGCGGCAAACACTCCATTTCCCGGCGCGAGGACACGAATTTGGCCATCAATTTAAAAGGCTTCGCGCGCTCACACACAAACAGCAGAGCGCAGCGCGCGACGGTCCGGCACAGAGCTTCTCATATTTGATGGATATTGTTTGGGTGACATTTATGTAATAAAATCTAACTGGTCTGTTGCGAAATGCTGCGGGATAGTTTTACTGAATGAAATTACGCGCAACTGAGAGCATTTGGCATGTGGGGTTCGAGCATTAATCAACGCCATGGCACAAATCAATGCTGTACATCTGAGCAGCAGGACGTGTTTAGTGATGACGAACCGAGACATTCTCCGGTTTCTGCCGAACGATCGATAACGTTATGAATCTTTCTCGTTTATCTCAGTGAATCCCTTCTGTGGAAAACACCCACTTTTAAATGACAGGACAAGAAAAGAGATCGCAATATTCCATTTTCATAAAAAGAATATAAGATTTGTTATTTTGGGAATCTTTTAAAGCAGTAAAACTAAAATCTTAAATGGTTAGTTCACCCAAAAATCAAATTTGTCATTACCACAAATTAAGATATGTTTAATATAGAAAGCACATTCAAGGTCCAGAAAATTAGTTAAAATAGTGGTTCAACCTTAATGTTATTAAGTGATGAGAATACTTTTTGTGTGCAATAACAAAAAATAACGACTTTATTCAACAATGTCCTCTCTTCCCTGTCAGTCTCCTACGCTGTTTACATTGCAGACAGTGCAGCGCTTCCGGGTTCTGTGTCAGTATCACAAACATGCGTTGTGCTGCTCACGTGAACAGCGTCGGCCAATAATGAGCTGGCATTCTGACATAGTATGGAAGCCTGCACTGTCTGTAGAATGTAAACAGCGACTGATGGAATTGTTGAATAAAATCATTATTTTTGTTTTGTTTTTGTGCACAGAAAGTATTCTTGTCGCTTCATAACAATAAGGTTGAGCCACTGCAGACTATTTTAACAAAGTTTTTGCTACTTTTCCGGACCTTGAATGTATTAATTACGTTCCTTTCTATTGGGGGATAAAAAAATTCCTCTTGGATTTCATCAAAAAATTGTGTTGATGATTGAAGATCTTACGGATGAGGAATTAATGACAGAATTTTCATTTTTGGGTGAACTAACCCTTTATCCTAAACCTGACGGCTATTCCTTGCAAGCATTTCCTTCAGAGGAAAAGTTTTGAATGCAAAGTAAATTCAAAGTTTGTGCGTAAAAATGTGCTAATGTAATTAAACATAATGAGAGACCTCTGTAAATAAATTAGTAGCAGCATCTTTCAGCCTCAATAAATGCGCATTTCAGAAATTGGTGTGATGACATTATTGTGATGAGGCTGTAGTTCACCCCCCCCCCCCTTTTTTTTTTCCTAAATGTCAACCAATAGACAGAGATAACGACGGCTCGGCCCAGTCGACCAATGAAAACTTGAGCTGAAGAGTTTGGCAGGAGCCACGGAGCGGAAACTCGACAGTTTGACGCGCGGCGCATCAGTGGCGAGACCTGTTAGAGTTCAAACGAGGACACAGAGAAACGAGGACCACCATGGACAAGACTAAAACTAAATTAAAATTATTTTCGCAGCACTTAACGTGATTTCTTTGTTTTAATCCGTCATAATCTGCCGCGCAACTGGGAATTATGGAGCGCGCGGAGCTCAACGAGCCAAAGCCGCCTTCCAAAGCAAATCAGGAACCCATACGATTCGGGATCGACCAGATTCTGGGCTCTCTGGACCCGGAGAGCAGCCGTGCGCACGGCGGAAACACTGTGGATAACAGCCGCTTGGGAAGCCCAACCAAGGCGAGCGTTGCGCCTCATGTCTCTTTACCCGTCTCTCTTTCCGGAGTCACGGGCTCGCTGGAGGACTCCGGACGGGTGTACGGGGTGAGCGGCACTCTGGTGCCGAGTGGAGTGATTCGAGTTCCGGCGCACAGACCTCTAGCTGCCGCGGTGCCGCCGGCAATGTTGAGCGCGGCACCGGCGCTATGCTTCCCCTGGATGGACAATAACCGCAGGTTCCCTAAAGACAGACTGCCAGGTAAAAGATGCACATCTCTGAGGATGCTGGGATTGATCCACACGGTTCTGGACCTGCGCAGGAAAATATTTCAGGAAAAAAAGCTTTCCCCTCCAAAAATATGGTTCAAATTACAACAAACTATGAAATCACCCTGAAAATATATGAACTTGATTGTAATAATAACCACAGTGTTTTTGTAATATGCATAATTATATTAACTGGTATACAATAAATCAAATGACAACGATGATTAGAAATAAATAAATTAGCATACAATTATTTACATACTATCAAATGCAGATTAATTCATTTTCTTAAACGCGCACATGCAATAAAATAAAAACACATTCAACTTCATAGCGCAAAAAATAAACAAAGGTGTTTATTGTTAATCCAGAATATTAATTATATGATTAGGCCCAAAAGTACATTTGCCAAAATGTTAATGCTAATAAATCGAAAGCAGATGTATTTTAAGACATTTAAGGTGAAACATTAAGCTGAATTAAGTTTATCAAGGGATAAGTGCTATTTTGCTTGTTTTTGGACCTGAATAATATGAATATTTAAAAAAAAAAAAATATTAGTGCAACAGTGCACTTTGAGATGTTCTCGGTAAATTGATACACATTAAGGAAACAATACGCGCTTCAGAAATTCCCCACTATTGATTTAGTCGTTTTTATCAAATTATAAACTGGAGTTTTGTTTCAGACATACAGTTGTGGACAAATGTCTGTTTTAATGCATCATTCATCAAACACACGAATCATCTTCCTCAGAATTATTTCGTGAGAGCATTAGACTAATTTAGTAAAGCCTACATTAACAATTGCATCATCAGAGTTTGTTTTTGCACTAATCCAAAGGAAAATAACAACCTAAATGACACTTTTCCCCGCAGCTCTCATTCCGTTCACCGTGACCCGGCGGATCGGTCACCCGTATCAGAACCGAACTCCTCCCAAACGGAAAAAGCCCCGCACGTCGTTCTCTCGCGTGCAGATCTGCGAGCTGGAGAAACGCTTCCACCGGCAGAAATATCTGGCCAGCGCGGAGCGCGCGGCCCTCGCCAAGAGTCTGAAGATGACGGACGCGCAGGTCAAGACCTGGTTCCAGAACCGACGGACCAAGTGGAGGTGAGACCGCTTCCACTGGAGGAGTTCATGCAAGACGCGTTGTTTGATTTCATTAGCAACATTATTTATTTACATTATTCTTTAGTTGAATCCCTGTTATGTCCAGCAAGTAGTGCAAACATTCAGACGCATTTAGAGTCAAAATATTGCACTTTCATTTAATTTAGTATTATTTTATTAGTATTTGATTATGATTAAATATAGGCCTATCATTAAATATATTTCATTTAAATATTAAAGGAAAATGCTCTTTGGTCACTTTGACTTTTAGCACGTGATATGTGAAAAAAAAATGGTCAAATGCTTAAATGGTCCTAAAAATGACCACCATTATAGAAATGAATTGAAAATACAATTTAAGAAAATACAGAGAATTTTAGGGGATTCCTTCTACAAATCAGCCACTATTCAGGAAAAAATGAAGAGGTTAAATGGAGCATAATTGTTGCATACATATAACCCAGCGACTGGGTTAAATGTTTGACCAACATGCTGGGCAGTTTTATTTAACTCAACTATTGTTTTAAAATGACTATATGACTGGCTTGACATGAACCCAAAATATGATGGAAATGAAAAATCAGACACATTTATAATCAAAAGGTGAACATTTATTAATAAGCAATTTAATAAATGTTTTTTTTTTTTTGATTAGTATTCATTAAACTTATTAATAAATGTTCATATTTATTAAACATATTAATTCCCAACATATTTTGGGTTAATTTTAAGAGAGCAATACAGTAATTTTTAAACAATAGTTGAGTTAAATAAAATCATGCATCAGGTTGGGCAAATATTTAACCAAACTCAACTTGGGTTGTTTTTAACCCAGAATTTTTGAAGTATACTTAGTACCCAAAATCCCTCAAACACAAAAATATATTGCATTGATTTGACTGGGAGGAGTATAATTGTTTTGAGTTTATAATTGTTTTTTCGCTTCTTCAAAACCTCTAGAAGGCAAACAGCTGAGGAAAGAGAGGCGGGACGTCAGCAAGCCAATCGGATGTTGCTTCAGCTTCAGGCCGACGCCCTGCAGAAGTCCATGAGCGAATCGGTGTCGTCGGATCCTCTGTGTGTGCATAACTCGTCCCTCTACGCCCTCCAGAACCTCCAGCCTTGGGCCCAAGAGAGACCTGGTAAAATGGCCCCAACATCCACGACACTGGCTTAAAATCACTGCGGTGGAGCTTTAGACTCCTTGAGAATGGAAAGATTGAACTAAGATGATAAAACCATTTTATCTGAAAATAAATCAGGCTTTTTGTAAATCACAAACCATCTATGAGCACTTTTAGTGGGAAAAGTGAACTAATGATATCTGTGTTTGTTACGGACAAAAAAAAAATGTAGATGCCTTGGGGGAAAAAGAATGAATCGTTCACTAACAGCTCTGTAAATATATGAACTATTCAAAGGATGTCTGTGAAAAAGTCAACAAATTATTGTACTGATCATGAAAAAAACTGTAATTATTTTGTGCTATTATGGTGACGATGCATTACCGCCTAATGTTTGTGGTTGTTGACGTGCTTTCAACCCGGAAAAGCAATGGTGTGTAAAATATAACACTGAACAATCAGCATTATGCATTGAAAATTTTATTGTTAAATAGTTTATACATCATTTCAACAAGAGGATATTTAAGCTTCCCGTCTCCTCCGTCTGTCTGTCTGATTGACCGTCTGTCTCTCTGTCGCCTCAGACCACATCATCATGGAAAAATAATCTGCACCTGGAGCTTATTCAGCTTCATATAGATACTGCTGCTACTAATCGGATCATTCAGGCCCACTTCGCAGAGTATAAAATATACAATGTGTGTAATAAATCTGATATCATACTGTATATTTTAAACTCATCACACTGTACCGGCACAGTGATTGTTCAAAAACACATCATAATATGATAATAATAATAATAAAAAAGCATTACTAAGGTTATTAGAGCATATTAGAGTCTGCCAGGACTGTTTGTGAGCGCGATAAACAAGGATTTAACTTTCAACTCACTTTTTACCATGATGGCTTCAGTTTCCTGCCACAAAAGAGCTTTTCAACAGCTACTTTAAACTAAGATAAAACATGTTTACTTTCTCTCTCTGTCTTGTGTGTGTATATATATATATATATATCTAGATATAGATATAGATATAAATATATATCTATCTATATATCTAGATAGATAGATAATGCCAACTTTCTTAATCAATTCATGATAAATACAAATTAGGTGCCACCTTACATGTTTTTAATATATACGTCAGATGGATTGTGAATGCTGTTCATGCCGAGTTTAAATGTATATTTTATTATATTATATTATATATCAGTTATATTTTATTTGCTGTCTTTAAATTAATTTCATTATTATTATTATTATTATTTATTCAAATTACGTCACAGTAAGGTGGCATTATGGCTGTATAAAACTGTACTAAGTTTTGGCAATTCACACAGAAAAATAAAATGTATTTATATAAATATTAGTTAAACACACAAACAAAGACACAAATGTTGTGACTGCTGAAGTTTGCTACAGCACCTGTCAATCAAAAATCTAGCCAATTAGTCATATTTCACCCCGAAATCAAAAGAAAGAACTGCATTTCATTTAAACAAATCACTGTATTTCAGGTGAAATGCGACCCGGACGGTCACCTACAAACAGACCCCATGATTCTGACAGACAAACAGACCAATCAGAAAGCAGATATTCAAGTGGGCGGAGCTAAGAGCGATCGCAAGCCAACAGAGACGGGACTATCACTAATAATGGACACGAACACACATCAGATCAACAGCGAGCAGTGATGATCAGACGGATGACACGATGCACAAATACTGTCAAAAACATCGTAACACTGGCTCATGGTTCACAGCTACTTCTGCAGAACGCCAGCTGAATGACTGCTCGTTCATAAGACAACCGCTGAGACGCTTGTTACAATACTGGATCAGAACATTTCTATCTAAATGACGGACACATCAATAATGTGCTACAAATATTCAGCATTTCTTTTTGAGAAGTATCACAGGTCGAGTGTATCGGATGTTACACAAAATCCACCACGGACAGCTCAAACTGGTTAAAATGCTCGGATGCATCGAACATCAGGATGTGATGTTTGATGCATATTTTCATATGCATATTTTCAAATCCCTCACAGTAAATTCAGTCGGTCCTGTGGAAAGAGTTCAGCTGGGTTCTACAGGACCTCTTGGAAACCCGCTGGGCTTTTGTAAACACGGTTTTGACACACAATTACTCACATGTTCTTTTAACTAGCTGCTTTTTTGGTTATAGACATACACTGTAATTCTCACATCTGCAACAGAACGAGGTCGAACAGCAGGGTTTAAAGGACATGTCGTGTTCTGGCATGTGAAGCACGAGCCGTTGTTTGACATCGGTCAAACTTCCAGAGTTATCATGGTGACGGGGTGAAAGTTATTTCTCTTTTGTTTTTAACAGAACACTGGTCAGATTCAACAGTTCAGTGATTTGTTTCTCTCACTAATTTCCCTTTTCTTCCCTTCATCCTCCTCTTCCTGTGGCTCTATATCACATTCTCAAAGAGCTGCAGTGATCGCATGATGTTTTCATCCTGAAGAGACAAAATATGAACAGAAGAAAGAGAAGAAAAATTAAATAAACAGCAGGAAGAGACAGAGAGAAGCTAATTATTCTTAAAAACTATTATGAAGGCAAAAGCAGAGAAAGTCTGTCTGTGTATTCATGTAAAAAAAAAAACTGGTAAAGAATGAGAAGTACAAAAATAATCAAATAGCACAAAACTAAAAATAATTCGTTTCGAAATTATGAATAATGAAGAGGAAAATGTGGACGTCTGGCAAAACTTCAGGAGTGGCCTATTCAACAAAACTAAAATTGAAAATAAAAAAGTAACATTTTCAAAACTATAATAGCCCTGCCCCAAAAGATTTTATAAATTCAAATAGGGATGGATGGCATATATTTTTAATATATTATTTAATATATATTATTTCATATTTTAAATTAAATTATTAATTAATAATTAAAATTGAATTAAATAAATAAATAATAAAATTTTAAATAAATATTAAAAAATAAAGATATATATAATAAATACATTTATTTGCATGGCAATCAGTGCGCAGGACTGATATGAAATAATTACTCACGATTAAGCAACATGGAATAATGTCTCAAATAAGGACATTAAGGAAGCGTCTGTTATTTGTTGTTACAACATGCAGAGGAGTTTATTTTTTGTTGCTGCTTTAATATAATCAATGCTGCAGTACTCACTCTCTGACACTAGAGGGCATTTAAGAGAGAAAGACAGTGCCATGCTATGATTGGAACGGAACACTAGTGTACTGCTTACTGCACACTGCACTGTATATACTATATACTATATTCGTTTTAAAGAAACAGTATGTGAAGCAGTATGCAACGCAATGTCACAATCTCATTCACTCAGTGAGTGGCGCCCAATGATAATCTTAGCAATAAATGTTTATTTTGCTCACTTTCAATAGTCTGATCTAAAAACAAGTCAAGAAAAAGATGTTAAAACAACAGTTGAACACTGAACTTGGAAGGCGTGTGTTGCATTGTGGGACACAGTATTTAATACACTGTAATTCACATTTTTGCAAATGGACTAGGTCATTCGGTTATTTCATGCATACTAATTCTGTATGGTATTTTGAACAGGTACCTCTTGACAGGACAGTATAAACTCATCAAGAGTGACGAATCCATCTCTGTTCTTGTCCATTTTCTGCAAGGGAAACATAGTAATCTCTCTTTATATAAACAATGATGTATAATGTCATAAGTAAGGAGTAATTGATCACGGGCTGCTGAATTATTAGAAAATAATGTACTCCTGAGGTGGTAACACAAAGCGGATACAATGGTTACCACACCGCAAAACATTGTTCAGATGATGTATTTCAAGACATTTGTCAGACAATTGACCATTCGCAAAGACCCGCCCCCTTTAGTTACTGTTGCTATGTCCGACAAGCCATGCACTCTCACGCCACACATCATGTTCTCATGCAAAATACATCCCGGAGCAAAGAGCACACTGGCAACGTATGAAACAGTTTCATATTTAAAATATTGTAATTTTGTAAAGAAGTTTAAACAATAAATAGCGTATAGTGTCTCTTTAATGTGTCGTGACAGATCGCTGTCGCTCCTTCAAGCGGCTCGTGAACCGATCATCTCTTCATACTAGTTCATTTATAGCATCAATGAACTTGAGCATGAATGAACATCAGAAGGAATGTTGTTTCAAGCGAGGAAAGACGTGAGTACACACAATTTTTCAAGTTCAAAGTTCACCAACGTCAATCTACTAACTCCCCTGACTGCTTTGTCGGACAAAATGGCGGATTCGGGGTTATGATTGGTCAGATCGCCTGTCAATCAAACAGTTTGCGAAGGGTCAATTTTTTTTTGTCCTTAAAACACTTGTGTGTGGGACTAATTTCTTATGCATCTCATCCAATGCCTCCATTGCTGATTCCAAAATGTCATTTTAGAGCTAGTAATGGAGACTTGAGCCATTGATGGCAGACAAATGCTGTTAATATAGAGCGAGAATAAGCGAGTGTGAATTTCTTGAGTCTGTGCGTCTCTCAACAGTGTTCAGCAGCAGTGTCTCTAATAGCGAAACTGTAAGTTTATCTGCTTCAAGAACAGCACTGTTATTACCTCCCTAGAGAGAAACGTCATGTAGCTTTTAAGTTGCTAAACTATTTTACTGATAAAATCATCAGAGCAGCGCTGACAACACGTCTCTGTGGGAGTGTGTGTGTCCGTACTGTATGTGAGTAAAAGAGAGTATGTGCTTTCCGTACATAATAAACACGTAATTTTGTGGAGAAAAAAAACATGACATTTTTACCCTATTGTTTACTATATTTATTTGCTTGGTCAGTGTCGTTGTGGGTTTTAGCTCTTTTGCTGTTGTAGGCTATAAGGACCTTTTTAAAATAACTGAAATCATTTGACGAAGTGATATGAAACTGTAATGTGGTCAAGACCTGCCTGGAACTACTTTTCCCTGAAAATAACTGCACACTTTAGAACATTCATCAACCAATCAGATTAAAGCATTCAATAGCCCCGTAATATAATTTGTGGTAACATTTAAGAGTCTGACCTGAAAGAAAGCATCCACGTGCTGTTTGGTGGTATCTGTCTTCAGAGCAGGATACGTGAAGCGGCCCATCATGTCATATATGGCTTTCACTATATCAGTCATCTCCTGGAACAAAACATACATATTCAATTATTATCTGAAATACATGTTTACTATATAATTCAGATGTGTTCTTTCAGTGTTTAAATGATTGTACTATTATGTTAAAATGTGAAAAAGTCATCATAAAGAATGAATAGATGTGTCCAAACTTTTGACTACAGTATTTTAACGTAAAATAAGTTGCACTGGGTCAAAATTGCATTCTTGAGAGGAAAAGAACACAGATTCAGAAGTAATAAGACACCGGTAAATAAAATAATGTTTAAATTGAACCCTATAAAGCCAACTGTATCATATTTGATATATATATATATATATATATATATATATATATATATATAAATACATTTATACCAATAGAGTTGGGCCCAACACTGAACCCTGAGGAACTCCCTGTCAAGCTGATACAGTATCAAATTTATGATTTCCCAGACTAATAAACTGGGCATGATTAGTTAAGTAAGATCTAAACCAATTGAATACCATCCTGGAGAGACCTAGCCAGCTGTGCAACCTATCCAACAAGACGGAATGGCATTGATTGATCATTGATTTACATTTATATTACAAGCTATCAGAATTTCATCTTACTTTTTGTCCATATAGATATCAGCATATTCACTAAATTGCATATTGGTGCTTAGTTTGGGCTTCTGATTAAAATTTAGGTGTTTTTCCTCCTTGAGTGGAGCTCCATATTTTCACTATACCATACGAGCCATAAAGGCCTTATGAACCAAATATGATGCTCAACAAAAACACACATATGCAAACTTTTTTTTTGTCTAAGGGCACTATAAACAGATTTTTTGGAACAGGATTTTTTTTTTATTTCCAGAACAGGAGTTAAAAATATAAGCATAAAACAAACACAAATTATAGTGGCGTTCATTATAAACAACATTTATTATAAACACCAAGCCTTATTAAATCATTTAAAGCAAAACTACCATTATGTGGGAAATGTACTATACAAATAAACTTGGACTCTAATTCAACACAAATCCAAAAGTGTTCGCTTTCAGTATATTTTGTGTGCCTGATGTTCGTTGCATTTTATACTGCAAGTCCCTTTGAGAACATTTCTGATGATAAAACACATGACTTATATTCAAGAAAATACAATGTAACACACCTCTTTATTAATTAAACCATCTCTGTTAATGTCGTACAGGTTGAAGGTCCACTGTAACTTCTCTGTTGTCGTTCCTCTCAACAAGATGGACAGAGCTGTTACAAAGTCCTGACAGAGAGATAGAGAAATAATGGACCAAGAGGAGTGATGACACAATCAAAAACCCTGCTGACAATAAAAGAAACAAAGTGGGTGAAGAACAATGAATCAATAGAGAGATATGTCACCTCAAATTTGATTGATCCGCTTTGGGTAGAGTCAAACGCGTTGAACAGGTAGTGTGCATACGTGCTGGCGTCTGCGGAGAGAACATACACAAACACACGGAGAGAGAGAATTAACGGGGTTTTTCAAATAAATGTAAGGCTTTTTGAGACCTTTATGGGGTCTAAACACACACTGACCCCCGTGAGGAAAGAACTGCGAGTAGATCTGTTTGAACGTCTCCTCGTTGACCACGCCACTGGGACATTCCTGAGAAATAACAGGAAAAAACAACAGAAAAACATGGGTGTGTGAGTTTGATTTCACAGCAGTCCATCAGGGAATCCCGTGTACATGTGTGTGAGCCTGCATACGTTTTTAAAGCCTCTGTACAGCACTTGCAGCTCTTTCTTGTTGAATTTCGTTAGAGCCTCCAGCTGCTCCAAACCCTCCGGACGGTGGGATACTACAGACAGCTCCAGATCATCATCCACCCTATCTACACACACAGAGATTAAAAACATTTACAATAAAACAAGTGCAATTCATTGTATTTCCTTGGTATATGATGCATTTAAAAGTGAAACAGTACATTCAATGAATTACATGGTAAAAAAAATATGCATCATTTCAGAGGCAGAGAAAATTACATTTTAAAATAATTATAGCATGATAATAATAATGTGCTCCTTAACATATACATGAATCATGTTAGTAAAATGCAATACATGGTGTAAGATTTCAAATAAATACCATGTAAAAAATAAAATAAAACGTAAATTAATTCACAGATCGATGAAATATACAAATAGGTAAACATCCCAGAATACATCTATTTCACCTCTGGACCTTATTGTTTTGTGTTTTAATTAACATACACATAAGTTTGGGGTCAGTAAGAATAAGTATTTACTTTTATTCTGCAAGGACACATTAAAATGATCAAAAGTGACAATAAAAACATTTATAATGTTAGAAAAGATTTATATTTAAACTTAAATTTTTTCCATTCATCAAAGAATTCTGAAAGAAATATGGTTTCCACAAAAACATTACAATTTTAACATTATTCATAATCAAATCATCATATCAGAATGATTTCTGAAGGATCATGTGACACTGACGGCTGGAGTAATGATGCTGACTTTGATCACAGTATAAATTACATAAATGACATTTTACTATGTATTCACATTCACAACAGCCATTTTAAACTAATAATATTTCAAAATAATTATTCAAATAAACGCAGCCTTGGTCACTTCATTTAAAAACCTTGCCGACCCCAAACTTTTGAACACTATCAGATCTAAAATACTGTATGCGATGAGATGCATAACACACAGTGAGAGATCTTGTCCTGGATTTGAATCATTTGTTTCAGAAACGTACAGAGGAAGTCCCATGTGTGTTAAAGATGACGACAGCGCCGCCACACCGCAGGAAAACATTCGCTTGACATTCACTTGTTCATTTACATTTATTCATTTAGCAGAAGCTTTTATCTAAAGTAACAACAATGAGAGACATCGCAAGTGACTTGGCCTTATGCACACATATTACATATGTATTTTTATTTTAAATAGGATAATTTTAATGAACTAAAACCATTAAAAAAACATATTAATTACTTGAAATAAAATGAACGCAAAATGAACAAGCCAACATTTCTCGTTTTAAATTAAAACTGCAATAAAACAAAAACTGACTCAAAATGACTAATTAAAAAAAAAATTTAAACAACTTAGAAAAATGACGAAAATACACAACAAACATAAAACTGAACTTAATTGAATTGAGAAAAACAAACACAACAAATACATAAGGACAGACATGGGGTGTGTGTGTGTGTGTGTTAGAGCACTGAAGGACACACACAGGTGAGGTCAAAGGTCATGCGCCTGAGGCTCTCACTGCAGCTCAATGTCCTTTACAGCACTGCACTCGCTCTAACACACACACACCTGCACAAATACACAAATCTGCAAGAATACACAGCACAATGTACAATGTAAAAAAAATCACAAATAAAACAAAGGTTATTGGAGTATGCCTCTCCACTTCAAAATTCATGTTTAATTCAATGCATTACTTGCCATTTCTTTGCACCTATTTGTGAAATGTACCCTGTTTGCTATAAACATGAATACCATTTCTCTCTTTAGATCTTATTCCGCGGCCGGTGAAATTCATTTTTCCACAGAAGAATTACAATGTGAAAAATGTGACTCTCAAATGCGGCACAAATTCATTATCAGACGTCTGTTTGAATCGTGGTCAGGTTTTAATTCTGTTAAACCCACACATCAAAAACTTCACTCCAGCCATCCAAACTGTTCATCTCTCGGTCAGAGTGAGACGGAATGTGGCTGTGGTTCAGTGCGAGACTCACCGTCAGTGTTGATGAGTCCGAGCGTGTGCAGAAGTTTCAGAGCTCCACACAACAGCAGCACTATAGCTAAAGTTTGCAGTCCATCTCCCTCTCCTTTCTCCATCACACCTGATTCTTTCCTTGCTGTAATATTCTTATTTTCCTCTCACTTTCATTCCTGTCTCTTTCTGTACTTGCTGAGACCTCAGCATCCATCTTTATATACACCTCTCTCTCTCTCTCACTCTCTCTCTCACCTCTTTGACATTTGATTCTGTTTCTCAGTTTGTCCTCGCTCTCTCTCTCTCTCTCTCTCTCTCTCTCTGTGTGTCTGTGTTTCAGAAATATTCATGAATATGAATTGAACATTAGACAAAATATTAAAGGAATTTACAGAATTACAACTCAAAACTAGTACAACACAAATAACTACACATTAATTTTGACTTTTTAATGTCATTCCCTGATATTTTGAGTAATGCTACAAGTCTAAAAACATTCTAAAACATATAGTCGGAAAGATGGATGGACAGATGGACGAATGGATGGACAGATGGATTGACAGACTGACGGACGGACGGATGACCTGAATGACCGAATGAATGAATATAATTTTCATACAATTTTAAAAGATTTTGAGATATTGCCAAACAGGTTTTAATTTTGCCATAGAGAACCATAAAATCAAATTAGCGATATAGCGTGTGTATGATGTGTATTATGATGTTATGATGAACTATATGCCTGTCTACACTGACGTTCGGAGTTGTTCAAAGCGTTTGTCTGACGGGAACATGGTTTGTGTAACATTAGCAACACATTATTAGCTGTTTGATAATGTAGTCAAGCAAAAGGCCAATAATATTAATTACCGTAATGTAATGTTATAAAAAGCCATACCATTGTGCAGCGTTTACCTCTTTATCTCTGAGCTTGAGTGAGTGAGTGAGTGAGTGGAGGCGGGGCTAATTAGCATATTCATCGATCAGCATATACTAAATGAAGCAAGAGCATAGAGTTACATTCAAGCTATTTTAAGGCATGAAAAAAAAACAGGGAAAAAAAGTTTAAATGTGTCATTTTGATGTTGACAGGGGGACTTTAAACATTAATAAAGATGAATAATTACTGTATTAAATGTACTGTATTGCTCATTATTAGTTAACATTATTTAGTTAAAGTTTTAACAGTATTTTACACTGAAAAATGCAGCTCTATTAATATCATTTCATTGTAATTCTATGCTCTTACATGCAAATTCGAAATACAGTTCAATTCACATTCATGCATTATGGCTTCTGAATGACGCAGAAGCCTGAGGGGTGTGTGTGTGTGTGTGTGTGTGTGTGTGTGTGTGTGTGTGTGTGTGTGTGTGTGTGTCCTTCACATTCTCAGGTGAGACTGAAGCCCCAGGTGAGTCCTGCCCTCAAGTAGGACATTAAGAACAATGTCAACTCATTGTGTGTGTGTGTGTGTGTGTGTGTGTGTGTGTGTGTGTGTGTGTGAATGCACATTTCAGAGAAGAATGAAAATTAAATACCATGGTTTGTAGATCCGAACATTGTTGCTATAAAACAATTCACAATAAACATCACATCAGAATAACATCACCATGTCATCCCAGAGAAAAAGAATTGTTATGAGGAAGACTGAGTCAACACATGCACACACACACACATGCACACACACACTGGTTTGTTTTGCTATCTTAGTGAGGACATTGCATAGACTTCCATTGATTTTATATCAGGTCAATGATATTTTCTAACCTCTACTCTTAAAGCTGCCCATCACAGAAACATGTGACCATCACTAGATTTAAATAAAAACTTATTTTGGCTGATTTATAAGCCTTTTTATCTAGTGAGGACCAGTCAATGTCCCCACTAGTGGGTTGAGAAAGTATTTCACAATATAAGTGAGGACATTTGGTGCTCACAAGTATAGCCAAAACAAGTACACATGCATACATGCACGCACACACACCCACACACACACACACACAAGGATTTCTGCCGGTTTGATTAACGAGCCTCATTTAGATGGCAAAGTTCATGTACGACACCCAGAGACAAACAAAAGAAATTAATCCAGACATAATATTCCAGATCCATATATACCAAAACAAAAATCAACTAATTAATGATGCTGTAAATGATTTAATAGAATCATAAACCTTTAATTCATGCATGTTTCTTCTGTCTTTGGTTTATATCTACAATGAAACCCTTCTGATGCCTGACATCCAGTAAAGAGTAAAGAGACGTATTTAGTAATAAATAAATATTTCATATTTTTGCTTTTATTTTAATTTTAATTACATGTTATTTAATCATGCTTCCATTAGGAGGTTAAAATGACCACTAGATGGAGACAAACATCCACAAAACCAAAGAGCATCGCCCGCAGCTTGGCATTCAAATTCATGTATTCATAAATAAATACAAAAGGAAATACTACATCACAACACTTTTACTACAACGTTTCATACACGTATTATATGGCGGTTGTTCTAAATCCGCAGGGACTCGTTTTCAGTGTCATGACACACACACACTCACTTCACTGTAATCCTCCGATGTAACTAGTTTGCATAATCTGAATTAGCATAATCTTTGAACGACCATAGAAACTGAGAAGAGCTCCATTTTTTTGAGTGAAATATATCCAGAGAAATACACACACACATACGTGCTTGTGGTCGACAGTATTGAGAAATTGCACTGCTCAAATCAAGGCTTGACGCATCACTAATTAAGA
The DNA here is from genome assembly GCA_038088235.1 of Zacco platypus. Classification (NCBI taxonomy): domain Eukaryota; kingdom Metazoa; phylum Chordata; class Actinopteri; order Cypriniformes; family Xenocyprididae; genus Zacco; species Zacco platypus. The sequence continues at coordinate 26,282,815 of CM076079.1, read as the reverse complement.
CAAACGTTAATCACACACTCTCAGTCGCTCCAGCCGTGTAAAAACCCATTACACACCGTTCCACTTCAGCCATCTTCCTGAAGCTATATTCAGCTTATAATGTCAAACACAAAGAGGACGTTTTCTGTGATTTTGTACGCTAATTTCAGATCATTTATCATTTATATATAACATTTGGGGCAAGTTTGAGCAGTAGGCTAAGCACTGAATGAAGATTAAATTTGACTCACTAAAAACACAATTCACTCACTCCAAGTGTCATTTTATTGAAGTTACTGAAATCAAACCTGCTGACATTTGAGTGGGCGAGTTGTTTACTTGATAACTAGTCCATTACCCCCCCCAAGACTGACCTATTTAGGCTGATTTGCAGACGGATTGGGCCTGTTTACACCTGGACACTTCAAGCGTTTTCTCTGATCTGATCGTAAAAAGACCACAAGGGCTGTGTCCAAAATCGGCCACTATCCACTAAAGCCCAAGGTATACTTCACTTTTTATGCGTACGTGAGGGTCAGAATATAGTGCGCATGACGCAAATCTAACCATCAGAAGAGTACACGCACCGCCGGATTTTGTAGGTCGCACATGCGCATTTAATTTTTTTTAAATTCACAACAGACCGGAACTCATGCAAGCTACAGCGACAATTGAGGCCTACACAGACGAGAGATTGTGCGAAGAGGTTAGAACGTACCCTCATTTGTACAACTCTAGCATGAAAGAATATAAAGATGTATATTGGTTTTAACTTGTGGTGAGAGATAGATCAAAACTGCGCATGTGTCGAACGACCGTGTTTGCGTACGAGTCAAATGAAATCTACTTTCCAAGGCTGTGAGTTCGACTGTGTGCGTACACTAGCGTATACCAACGACTTTAGCATGTTTTCCGAGAATGTTCAACACAGCGCTCATCACTGTCACTTTGTACCCAGCCGTCCAATCACAATGGAGGAGGGGCGGGACAAATACAACACTGACTAACCACCACGTTCTGCTTGTACAATGTCAACAGATGACAATGAGCATAATAATAAAAACAAGAGCCAGAACAAATACTTTACACTGCATCAACATTTTTTATATAAAAAAATACAGAAATAAACTATCTGTGAAATAAGATACTAGTAACACTTCTGTGGATATTCTGTATCATAGCAAGCAAAGCGTCTCAACTGAAAAATAATAGGGCACTATTTGAAGGAACAGCCATTTGTAGTGGTGTCCGAAACCATAGTGGACATTATCAAGTGCACTCATTCAATCCCACAATAACAAGTGTACAACCGATGCGTGCTCAACGGCTAGAGAAAACCCATAATGCACTGTGAGAGTCGCGTGCTAAATGAATTCCCGTGTCTGACCAGAAGATGGCGCTTGATGCTGAAACATCCATCCATTTTCCAAACCACTGCTCTAATGTGGCTACCAAGGGCTTGTCCCAAATCGCCCCTATACCCTCATTCACTATTCCCTACATTAGTCCACTAATATAGTTCACTTGAAGGAGTGAATGAAAACGAGTGACTTTTGCATAGTTTGTGCTTGCTGTTTAATTAAAGGAAACTTGGCAAACTGGCCGCTCCAGTAGTAACTAAAAGATTTATCACAATCGAAGGTCAATTCAGCGTTAGATTTGCATAAAAGATGAACATGACGACACATGCTAGTGGATGAGTTGAATCAACTCCACAGCAACTACATAAATTTATCCACTAACTGTTCAGAAACGTCTAAAAGTTGTAACTTTTTCCTGAGTCTCTCCATCAGTGTCGACTCCGGTTTGAACAATGTAAGGATGAACACCGTTACTGACAATCCTCATTTGTCTGCATGAGATTCTCCAACTTTGTTGTTGTTGAGCTGTTAAAGCTCATTTGCATTTAAAAGGACACAAACAAAAACGGCATGTTTTTGCTCACACCCAAATAGGGCCATATTTACATATATATATGCCTTGTTATATTTATTGTTTTAGTCCTTGTAATCATCTACTACTTGACAGTTACTGTTGTTTCCTGAAGCAACCGTTTCATTTTTATATGTGCTAAAAATGACAATAAAGCTGACTTTGTCATTTAAACTAGATGCGCATCAGACACGCCAAGTGTATAAATAACTCTCTCTGACTCTCAACAACACAGAGAGAGCTCTGCTGCAGTTCTCCATCAGTGTCCAAACCACACACACCAGCGGAGACAGAGAAAGAGAAGAGAAAATAACGCAAAAATACGAGCGCTCGACCAGACATTGATATCTTGAGAGTACGGTGGCCAGTAAACGAGATGTGCGCAAGAATGATGTACGTTCACTATACCCAATATTTACTCAAGACTTTACCAAAATGATCCACTGACAGCCAAGAGGATCAAGTGGAAATAAATGATGCAGATAATCTCAAATTATCCAAATACAAGCAGAATTAATCAGCCCGTCTGATATATGCAAACAGTCTTACTCACAGAGAATTTTCCAGAAGGGTGATTCAACAAACATGGAGCAACTTGGAGAGAGTGAATGAATGGTGTGTGTGTGTTGGGGGGGGGGGGGTTAAGACATAACTGAAGGCAGTGTGGGTGTGCAATTCAAAACATCTGAAATATTCACTAGAGTAAAACCTACAGCCGCAGGTTCATAATACGCACACACACACTCTAAGAGCAAACCCACAAAACACCCTGAAAAAAAATTATATATTCAATTTACTATATATTTCATATCTAGGGTGAAATGCATTTTGTAAATCTTAGATTTAGTATAAATGTTCTTCATCTAGTTAACCCTTGACCGAAAAATTTTATGTTTTTTTTTTTTTTACTTCGTCGGAATGGTAAGAAACATGGAAAAGGTTTTGTACTTCCTATGTGAACACACACACACACACACACAAATAATCATGATTTGAAAAGGTTAAATGTCCCTGAAAAAAGTAGTCACACTTGTATCGTTCACGAATTGAAATGAACGGGAGACGAATTTCATCTAGTGGAAACGTTTGGTACTGCAGCCAAACAAAATCTTACTGAAAGCTCATTTTTTGAGAGATCAACCTCAAATTTGGAGCACAATTTGTTTAGATTTATGGCTTTGATTTTATCATGCTTTTAGAGTAAGACTTGTTTTGGAATATATATATTTCTTATAAAAATTAAAATTAGTGTTTTTGTGCATTTTCATAAAAATAAATGTAAATAAATCTAAGCATTCAAGATTTATGACAGTTTCAGTTGAAAATTTCATGCTCATAAAGTGAATAAAAAAAACATTATCCAACTAAAATATAGTACATTGAAATAATAAAAAAGGTCATTTTGTCAGCCACTCAAGCAGCACCAGAGAGTTAAATGATCTTACTGTGAATACATGTTTATCAATTTATACATATTTGACCAAAAGTGATCAGCTATTCTGAAGAAGCTTCTGTCAGATCAATATTTCACTCTCTGCTTCCCGTCCGAGCCGATCACGGCTCACATCAATCACTGACGATGCATGTAAAAACAAATCTGGCATTTAAATTCTGTCCGTACTCTCGTTGCTGCGGTTTAATCTTTCCCCATCCTGAATTTAATCTAAAATTCAAAATGATGAAAATTATTCATTGCAATCAATTATTCATGGTATCTGACAAAAGTAATTAGTTTTCATAAAGAAAACAATGAAAGGTGTGTGATTAATTTCACACTTATTGTCTATAAGCTGTTCTGTATATGGCGCCTTTAAAATGATTGAAGCACGAAAATAATCATTTTGCAAATTCATTTATTTCCATTCACAACAAAATTGCTTTTTGTTACGTTTCTAACCGACACAACTCAGCAAGTCGTAGATCATTTTGAGAAATATCCTCTCATTTTTGTCTGCAATATGCATCAGATGGTCTATTACCAGTTCTGTGGCTGTGAAACTAAACAGGAAGTGACATCACAAGCACTCTTAATTGGTAAACAGAAGCGCAAGAACAAAGATCCCAGACTCATTCATTTACAAGCCTGGGCTGAAGATTTCACACACACGAACAAGAACAAGAGAGCGACAGTGAAAGAGTGGATCACTGTACAGTTGATTTCATATTCATCATGCCTTGCCCCATTTTCCTAATTTTAAATGCACTGAAGCTGCATATTATTACCAAAATTAATGTGCGACTTCAGCTCTATAATGTAAACGATCAGATTTGGATTTGTTTGTTTGTTTTTTTAAGCCATGTCAGCTTCTTTGGCTATTTTTGTTGGGAAAACTATACTTGAGTTAATTTAAAAAAAATTTTTTTAATAAAATGTCAAAAATGTAACAAAATTACAGTGCGACTTCAGCTCTCGGACATGCAAACGATAAATTCGTAAATTTGTTTTTTAACGCCATGCCAATATTTTATGGGCGAAAACTCTACTTGAGATATTAAAATTTAATATAGCATTTAAAAAATTAAAATTAAAATAAAATGTAAAACATTAACTAAATTGATGTGTGATTTCAGCTCTCAGACCTGTAAACAATCATTTTTGGATTTGTTTGATTTGTAAAGCCATGTCAGTATATTTTCATGACAAAAACTACTTTAGTAATTAATTTAAAATAATAATAATAATAAAAACGAAATTTTATTTTAAATTTCTGTGAAACACCATTGTGGCTTCAGCTCTTGGACATTTTGGATTTGTTTGTTTTTAACGCCATGTCAGCTTCTTTGGCTGTTTTCTATGTGAATAATATTCTTGAGTAATAGTAATATTCACACGTTAATTTAGTCAATCATGTTTTTATAAGAGCACCTCAGTCACAGAATATTATACTAATTGAAATAAGAAACAGCACTTCCAACAATATCTTTACTCGCTGATAAAAGCTTGGGTCTCGAACAGTCGGAACCGTGTACAATTTTATTTAATTTACTGAAATCATTTGAAAATATTAGTACTAATGTTTATTTGCAGGTAACTTTTTCATGTCTAATGCCCGCTGCCAAAATTCTTACCTAAAAATTCATATCTTTATATTTAAAATTTGCGCAATAAGCCGCGGTAGAGAACTCATTTCAGTATGCGCGCGCTGTCTGAGTGATGCGCAACATGGAGCACTTGAGTACTGAACTGAGTTCTTTTTGCCAAGTCTTGGGTTAAATACACACACTTACGTGCCAAAATGCCCCTCTTTGCAAGAATCCACTTAAACACAGTCATTTATATCATAATTGAATGTAAACGCATGTGTAACAGTATACTGGACCCGTGCATTCGGTCTTAAAGTGACAGCAGCCTAACATTTTTTGTAACACAGTGTATGATTAGTATGATATACAATTTATTTACTATTTCTTTTTTCTAATACTTGAAGTTTTTCAGGTAGGTCTATTTCATTTGTATCTGATATCTTGTAGTTTTTATCCTATTGCTTATAATTAGTTTATTTGTTCTTATTACTGACTGTTTACTTGTTTTCAGTAAGAGTGTTTTTAGTATTAGTTTTCATGTGATATTGAAATTGGTGACAAGAATTATGACATTTCAATAGTATCAAAACTTTTGATATAATATATACAAATTTATTTTTATTATAACAAAATGTTTGATATAATTGTGAAAAAAGTCAGAATTGTGAGATAAAAAGTTGCAATTACCTTTTTTTATTTATTATTCAGTGGCAGAAACAAGCTTCTATATATAGCCTATTATACACAAAAAAAGAATATATATATATATATATATATAATATATATTGTTTAATGTTTAATAAAAATTAAACATTTAAAATAAAACTAAAAATATTTTTAAACCCCATTTTTCCTAAAAGATCTAAAACTATATTAGGATCAACATGATTAAAAACCTTTTCAAGGAGATTATAAGGAAACGATTTCCAATAACGTTTGGAAAAGCTTCATGCGTAGCTTCCTCTCACTACGCATCACGTGAACAGTGAAGACAGCCAAATCAACAGGTGCCGCTGATGTCCCCCTCCCTCTCTCAGTCTTTCGGACATGACCGATGGGTCGGGACCCTTCAGACGTGCACACAAAAACACTCCATCGCCCCGTTACCATGACAACAGTGCTTCCAAGGTAACAGTCGGGAGCGGAGAGAGTGTGTGAGTAGAGTAATAAACAACATCAGCATTTTTTTTCGAACACACATGCAGCACACATGACCCGACAGCACACGCACGCGCACACGTCAGGCGCGCTCTGCAAGCTAACTCACATTAAAATAATCCGCAGCTTCACGGGTCACGTGTTTGAGCGTTGACTTTTTTTATTACGGGGCAGAATCACGCAGCTGCGACACAGTCAAACGACACTTGTTGCACAGTTCAGCGAAGATGTGTGTGAGTCATCTAATCACTGAAAACACACGCGCGTGCATGCATGCACATTCAGGCACGCCATTCAAGGATGCATACACTCATGCACGCGGTTTACATCTGAACTTCTCAGTCTGTCTCTCTGACGCACGCAGACAGGTAGACTGAGCTCACGTCTTACCTCTCGATTGTCGTCGTTGTCTCGTCTGCAAGGTCAATGTGCCAACAACCGCCCCCATGTTGTCAGCGTAGTAACAAGCTTGTGTGTGTGTGTGTGTGTGTGTGTTTCAGTCGCTCGTTGTCTTTCTCAGTCCAACCATCATTCTGTCTTCTCTGAGTCTAACGCTCTCTGATTCCAACTGCTCCTTTTCTGCCTCGATTTACCCCTCCCTCCACAAAAACTCTCTCTCTCTTTCTCTCACACATATGTTCATCTTTACCTCCATCACACGAAAACAGGTCTGGGTCATATCCCTATATATATATATATACTGTATATATTAAAAATGTAAGAAATCATATTTAGAATTTTTAGAAATGGACCATAATACATTTAAGATTTGTTTTTGCAATAATATTATTTTTAAATATATGTCTATATTTTGACATTTTAATGACAATTGCAAAAACCCACCCCCTTTAGTTACTGTTGCTATGTCCGACAAGCCATGCGCTCTCACGCCACACATCATGTTCTCACAAAGTGAAAAATACATGAAGGAGCAAAGAGGACACTGATAACGTATGAAACAATTTCATATTTAAAATATTGTAATTTTTTAAAGAAGTTTAAACAATAAATAGCGTATAGTGTCTCTTTAATGTGTCGTGACAGATCGCTGTAGCTCCTCGTGAACCGATCATCTCTTCATACTAGTTCATTTATAGCATCAAATAAACATGAATGAACATCAGAAGGAATGTTGTTTCAAGCGCGGAAAGACGTGAGTACACACAATTTTTCAAGTCCAAGTTCACCAACGTTAATCTACTAACTTCCCTGACTGCTTTGACGGACAAAATGGCGTTTATGATTGGTCAGATCGCCTGTCAATCAAACTGTTTGTGAAGGGTCAATTGCATAAGTCTGAAAAAGAGCCATCCCAGAATCCATTGCACTGTAACAACATTAATGATAAGATTCACCCAAGATGGTAACAAATAGCATACATTTTATTCAATACCAAAAAATTATAGTTACGACGAGTGAAGTCTTCTGTTTCTGTGTTCCAGATCAGTTACTAACATACTTTAAACATAGACGTTAAAGCATAAAGAGATAAAGTCCATCTTTTGTCATCAATCGTGAGGAAACGTCTGCCAAGAGCGTCAGTGTAAGAGCGTTTGAATTATGACACCCTCCTGCTGATTCATAAGCATTCCAAGGGCTTGAAATTACACCGTCATTAATTATTAACGAGCAGTCATAATTACCCAAACCTGTTCTTGAATCGTAATGAGGTGAAACCGCAGGACTAATGGAGATTATAAACGTGTAACATGTTACGTCTGCTTAAGATAAAAGGTCTGAACCCAAGCTGGGTGATGTGGATGTGTTCAAAATACTACAGTCAATCATGTTTCATATACTGTTATTAAATAATATTAGTCTGCCGTATAAAGTCCACAGTATGCAGTGATCCTAGACTTCGACATTTTCTCACTCTCACACTTAAAAATGAAGGTTCTTTATTGGCGTTGATGGTTCCATGAAGAACCTTTAACATCCACGGATAATAACCCCTGATAAGCACCGCCATGAAGGGGGTTATTTTTTATGCTAACCACCTGATCCCACTCATTACACAGATTCTTGGGATTGCACCGACTAGTTCTGCCAATAGTTGACCAGTTGGGTCTGTGTTGATGATAAATGGATCAAGAGGCTGACGAAAACAAAGCAAGTGACACTTTGCACCATTTATGACAACACTAGCAGCAGGAATCTGGCAATTAGAGAAAAGCATGACTAAGTTTCTCACACAACTTATGGATCTTCTCTCCATGCAAAAACACTTCCATAACACAGTAACAGCAAAGATTGCTAATGCTGCTCGTGAGGAGTTTTTTCATAGAGCAAACATTGACCTGACAATTAAGGAGCTTCTGAAGGTATTTATAGGAAGTGGCCACCAGGACGGTCGCCCAGAACCCATTTTTCTGGTTGCATTCGCACCACTAGTAGAAATTTGAGCCGGCCGACAGCGACGCCATTTAAGAGTGGCATTCAACAACTGGAGGACACCATGTATTGTTGTGTTTTGTGATAACAAACATGTAATTTCATCATTTTATTTGACACTCTGAAACTCAAAGGTCTTCACTACAACCCCATCAAAAATAAAGCTTTGGTTTAACTTTAAGAAATATATCACTATTGTATAATAGTGCTGTACAAATGCTGCACTTCTCATAATAATAATAACAACAGTAATGATACAATTTATTTAATAATTATTTCAGGAATGTAATTGTTTTGTTCATGATTTAATTAATAAATCTCTGTTTTGCAGCACTTTGCCAAAAAAAGGATAAAAGTTCGATTTGATTACATTTTAAAACATCAATTAAATTGTTAGTTTTATGCGTTCATTTGATAACCACCATTTTTGGTAATATATTTGTCTTGAATCTTAAAAAGAAAAATTATATAGGAAAATGTTAATTATTAATGAGAAAAATAAATTGTTAATCTAATCCATAATCTATTAAATTGAATTGATTAGACTTGTTTTTGATTATTGAAATTTGATTGTGAAAGTTTGTTGTAATAAAGCATTTGTTCAACCAAAAAAAAAACTGTTTTCATTCATTTAATGGTCATTTTAACGCATTGTTTAATACCATGCAACCGTGATATTTTCTGAGCTGGTTATTATACCATGAAAATCTCACCGTTACAACCCTAGTCCCTTTGTGTTGGATTTCCTCCACAGCCTAAAGCTTGAGAAGTGTCCATCTATCGCTGTTTTCCATGTTCATGGAGTAAGTATATGTAAACTGTGTGTTTACACATGCTTTTTAAAAATGGCGGGTGCTCGTGTTTCTTGTGTCATACATTCAGCCAATCAACGTACACTTACGTCACTGGTAGTTCCTGTAGTGCTTGGTCAAACCCTACTCTGAAATAGGAGCTAATTTAGTCATTTCTATAACTAAAATCATTCCCTGTTCCTACAGTGTGAACACGGCAAAAAGCGGGTATTTCCACTAATAGTTATAGGAACTATGAAAACATTCCTCCGGTGCGAAAGCTGCTTTAGACAGCTACTTTTCTGGATGATTGGTTTATGGTTGTCAAAAGTACCAGTACTTCAGTACCAAGTCAGTATTGAAATTTTAAAAATTTGACGAAATCAGCATTTCCCTTTAGCATTTTGAGAGCTTTTGAGCAGCTTCTGACTAACTTAAACAGCTCTGATTGGCTGTTGTGTTCACAAGCTCAACAGATACATCTGTGATTGGCTACATTGATCAGCGCTTCAAAAACATGTTGTTCACCAAGCTTCACATTGGAGTGTTTGAAAGCAGGATTCAATTCAATATGATCTGCTGATAGACGCCTGCTTTCAAACGCTTTTCTGTGTAAGAGCTTGGTGAACTACATGTATTTGAAGTGTTGAACACAACGGCCAATCAGAGGTGAATAAGTTAGTCAGAATCCGCTCACAATACTAGGGGAAACACATTTTTAAAATTTCAGTACCAACTGAACTGGTGCTTTTGACAACCCTAGTTTGGTCTAGTGGTAAAAATGTATTTGTGCAAGCTTTACATACTTACTAAAAATTAAATAAATAAACTGTAAAATAAATCAAACAAATGTATTAATTTACTAAATTAAAATAAATAATTTATTAAAATGTATTAAAGTAAATATAATATAAATATATAGTATATAAATTGTTAAAATTAATATTTAAATAAATAAATATATATTGAAATTATTTTAATATGAAAAGAAAGAGAATCTGGTGTCATACAAGAAACATGAAATTAGTACAGCAAAAACTGTTGCCTGGAATAAAAGGCTTATTTAAAAATTAAAAACATAAAGCTCAAAATAATGTGGATTGTAAAAATGTTAATATCTGAGATGGATTTTCAAGGGATAAATATACACGTTTCATGTGTTCTTCCAACTGAGAGATGAAACTAAATGAAAAGGTGGATCCACAACTTCAAATTTAGATTTAAAAAAAAAAAATAGTGCACTGCATCACGTTCCTTTAGAGACAGAACAACGCTTAGATATGAGGTCTGTGAGACGTCCATCTCCCTGTGTGTGTGCTTCCTCTCCTCCTCTTACACGCAACAGAGACGGAAAGAAATGTGTTTTTCTCCAGACATGGAATGAGTTCTTTGATGTTTTACACCCAGCAGCGGTTTAATAAAGACTGAAACGGAGATGGAAATGGAAGATGAGGCGAGAGAGAGAGACAGACGGCCTCAATAACACACCGCCGTGCCTGTGGATGGGGAATTGGCTATAGAGTTATATTAGAACGTCGCTGACAGAAGGGATGCAAGAGGCAGGACATGTTTTGATCGGAGGATTGTTTCCGTCTGTTTCTCCATGATGTCAAACGTTGAAGGAAACGACTGCGTGTCAAAAAACATCAATATAAATGTTGCTCATTCATGAATGTGTATAAGTCATGAGAATCTGGGCAAGATATTTGCAGCCTTCTGATAATCTTATGTTTTTGCTCTGACATAACGTAAAGGGACTGTTCACATAAAAATGAAAAGTCTGTCATCATTTACTCATCCTCACACGTCGCTCCAAACCAGCTGAACACAGAAGATGCTGTATTTTGAAGAATTCAGAGTTCAAACAATATTGGACTCATTTTATGGATCAAAAAATTTATTTCTGCAGAAGAAAGAAAGTCATACAGTTTTGGAACAAAAATAAAATCACAGTCTTTTCATTTTTTGGTGGAGTATCCCTTTAAAAATGCCCAATCAGAGCATATTAATATATAAAATAATCTCTCTCTCTCTCTCTCTCTCTCTCTCTATATATATATATATATATATATATATATATATATATATATACACATTAAAATATTAAATCTAGTTGAAGGCATAAATTAAGGCATATATTCCACAGTTCACTAAATGAATACAAGGAAGAATTTTATTTAAATTAATTTCTTTCATATATATATATATATATATATATATATATATATATATATATATATATATATATATCAAAGAACAGCATGTTTACCTACATATATTTTGATAAAATAACTTAATAAAATGCCACATGAACAATGCAATTCAGTGAACGATGAGGGAAACAAACAATGAACCAAATTCTGAATCGATTCGATGAAATAGACAGCTACAAATGAATCAAATGTAAAATTATCTCAAATACTGTTTAGCTGTCACTCATCTCTCTCTCTCTCTCTCTCACACACACACACACACACAAAACATATCTAAAAGGAGTCTATCTAAATGAGGATATACCTCAGACGTCTTATTAACTCAAAAACATTATGTACTTCATTTATGAACCAATTAAGGATGTTTCCGGATGCCCTCAAAGCGAGGTTTCATCAGATTTAGCTCAATTCAGGGTAAGTAAAGCAACACACACACACAAACACACACACACACATAATAAAGAATATCTGACAGGACTGTGTTATGCAACAGGCCTCAGTAATTACTATGCATACAACAGCATAAATCAAATGTCATTTTTAAAAGCACACATTAATTCTACTAACAATCACACACACACACGACGTGTACACGTCAGCTTGACTAACAATCTATTTGTCGGCTGGAAAATGGAAATATGATTAAATGAACATTACAGGCTAATTGTTCAGATCTCATAAGCAAATCTTACATAACGTAAACTTATTAGTTTAATTCAGCAAAACAATGTGATTGTGGCGCTCCCTGCAAACCCTGCAAACATTTTACATCATCTACTTGTGGTAAATAAATAGAAAAGTCAAATACTGCTGAACATGTGGATTGAACATGTCAGCCAGCTCTCAAGGGTGAAATTTTCACGTGACTCATAAATCATGCAATTCTTACACAAAATGTACCATGGTAACTTTAATTTCTGCAAAAAGTACTACAGTTTTTGCAAGGGTATTTTTTTGACTGAATAATTGACTAGATCTGGTCTTTCAGAGCTGCGGTCAAGTGGTTCCTGTGCATATATGTGGATTTCGAGGTATGTACTGAAAGGAATAACTGATGAAGCGCTGATGAATTATTGAAAATTTCAGAACACCTTTAGCGCTCCTCGAACACATAAACTTTCAATTTTTACACCTACATCATGATTAACACATGTCCAATAATGTGTCAAGGCACTACAACACCGACTGCAAATAATCACAGTTTAAAAAGTAATCTCAACGCCTGTCTTTAAAGGTGGGGTAGGCAATTTCAGAGAGGCTAGCAATAGTGACAGCATAAGATCCCACCCTCCCTCCAAAGCCACGCCTCCTTCAAAACATGTGACCGCGCACAGCCAGAGTCTGCAAAGCGGCACGAGAGATGTTAATGTTACCTCATGTCTCAAAGCACAGAACATTAAAATAATATTGAACGACTTACAGACTTCTAATTTCTAATTGATCCTTCGCAAACAGTTTGATTGACAGGCGATCTGACCAATCATAACCCCGAATCCGCCATTTTGTCCATCAAAGCAGTCAGGGGAGTTAGTAGATTAACGTTGGTAAACTTGAACTTGAAAAATTGTGTGTACTCACGTCTTTCCGCGCTTGAAACAACATTCCTTCTGATGTTCATTCATGTTTATTTGATGCTATAAATGAACTAGTATGAAGAGATGATCGGTTCACGAGCCGCTTGAAGGAGTGACAACGATCTGTCACGACACATTAAAGAGACACTACACGCTATTTATTGTTTAAACTTCTTTAAAAAATTACAATATTTTAAATATGAAACCGTTTCATACGTTGTCAGTGTCCTCTTTGCTCCACGATGTATTTTTAACTCCGTGAGAACATGATGTGTGGCGTGAGAGCGCATGACTTGTCGGACATAGCAACAGTAACTAAAGGGGGCGGGTCTTTGCGAAGGGTAAATCCCTTGTCGCCACCTAGTGGGATAAAATTTAATTGATGCAAACGTTATTTGATGCACCAAGTTCGTTTCAAAAGGTAGTTTGCTTTATTTCGATTGCTATTGTAGACATCAGTGTTTATATACTAACTTAAAACTTCTATCTCAGCACTTCTGTGCTGATTTTAATATTTGTAAAACAGAAATAGGTGTGAATGATTGTGATAATGATTTTGTCAAAGGTTTAAAAGACGCGGGCGATCGTTGTAATTAATAAAATAAGATCGCGTGGGTGCTTGAATCGAGATTGCGATCTTTTTACGATTAATCGTGCAGCTCTAAATAAATACTATTATTATTATTAAATTAATTGTATTTTATTATATTATTATCAATAATAACACTAAAAACTATTTTATGTAATAAGTTGTTATTAACAACAAAATTATTATCATGTAAAATATTTTAAATGTAATTACATTGTTATTATTAATATATTAACAAAAATTATAATTACATTAAAATTAAAAAATTATAATTTAATTAAATGCATTTTATTACATTTAATTATATTGTTGTTATATAACAAATAAAATAATAATAAACAGTTTTGCCCCACAAAATGAGTCCAAGAAAACTATTCTTGTAAAAGACAAATAATATATATCCAATCCTATTAAGCTCAATTGGTGCAAGTTTGAATCTGACATTTAATCACTTCTTGCGCTTCCGTAAATCGTCGTAAATAGCTGACATTAAAACTGAATAAAAAGTAGAACTTCGGGATTTCTTCCATGACTCTATTAATAAAGAACTGACTAAGGCCAAGGGCAGTCTAACTAGTCTGATCTGCTCAGCGTCTTGCTCCGCTCCTACTGACATATTACAAATAACAATTAGCCCGTGATGTTCATTTTCCACAGCTGAAGTCACACGGCACTGACTGCTCCCAACATCTCATGGCTGCAGCTCCTTCTGCTTCACAGCTTCTCTCTCATTTCCTCCGGTGGGAATAAAGCCGCTCCAGATAACAGCTTATATGCACTTTAAGAGCTCTGAAAAATTGCATTTGCATATAAAAAAAAAGTATCAAATGTACCGTGTTTTTTTACCAAGAATATGTACCATAGTTCTTGGACACGATCTATGCTAAAACCAACTGTGGTTTTGTAACCTTTGTAATCCTTGCGGTATACCAGTGTAAATTCATTTTATGGTAATAATTCAGTATAGTACATGATAAAAAAAAATAAATAAAAAAAAATCTTTTTTTTTTTTCGAAGACATAAACATTATTCGAGTATGTTTTATAAGAAAATACTATTTCAGTCTTTCTACTTCATAATGGCATGTTTCATTCAATGTGTTACTTGATGCGGCAATATTGATGCGGTCCAAGGTGACATTTGTATTGTTACGAGGCAGAGAAATGAAAATGCACGACAAAGAAAGCAGATGCGTAGTTCTGTCTATGTCTCATCACACACATTTTTCATTCATTGCCTTTGATTTTTTCTTGGTATCCTGACCTGATTTTCCTCTCTCTGAGGAGGTCTCAGTGAAGAGCCACACAACTTTATGTAATGAATGAATCATCTGTAATGTCTGCCATTTCAAGGCCGTTAAACTCATACAGCTGAAAGACGGAGAGAGAGTATTCAGAGACATTTAATCTGCCCACAACCTGTTTGTTCAACAGCCCATAAAACAGCCGCACACCTTACGTGTGTTTTTCAGCCTTTGCTCACTCTGGACAGAAACATCTACAACAGAAACTGCTTTCCACACCATCAGGTGTTCTTAAAATACTCTCTCCTAACTTCACTTAATCTACAGACTACAACTGAGCCATTCGTAGGCTGATTCCACAAACACTAAACACTGCATGATCAAAATATACTGCGTTTGAGCCGCCTGTCACAGCAACAATGACTCTCGAGCGATGATGTGAGTGTGGGGCGGGGCTAACTGTTTGTTGAGCAATGGCTGACAAGGGAGTTTTCGGGACCAAGGCCAAAAAGAAGTCACGAGAAGCTGATTTTATTAATTATTTCAGTCTATAAACTTAATACATATAAATAAATGCAGCCTTGGTGAGCAGAAGAGACTTCTTTAAAAAAACAATTACTGAGCACAAATTTTTGAACAGTAGAGTATGTGTAAATATATAGTATAAATAAGTATTTTGCCTCCAGTATGGTTTTTTCAGAATATATATACACTATTTAAAATCCATAAATATTGCTTATGCATTATGTTTATTGAAAAAAAATAATTGCCCATATGATAATTTATGCTTTTTCCATGCATATTAGTGAAAAACAGCACAAGTCATTCTCACAGCATTATAGTATCAAAAACTGAACAGATTTTAATCCTCATATTTTAATTTCCACAATTCTATGTTCTATAAAATAGAAAAAAAGCGGGATTTTCTTTATCAGGTGGTTAAAGTCTAATTGCTCACATCACCTACTTTAGTGAGGATCAAATCTTTATAGCTTGCTTTAAAACACCTAATGTTGCCATTTCTAATGAAGATCTCAGCGGTTTTATTTACCTGCCAAAGCTCATTTTACCATCATTTAGCATTTGGCAAGTGTTTATATTGGGCTCTGGGCATCAGTTTCACACACCGACCTGCTGGTACATCGAGATTAGACTTTCAGAGCTGGTGTTTACCTTCAGTGGGAGGGAAAATGCACCAAAAATATTAATAAGTCAATACAAAAACACGTGCTGCAGTTTCAATACCCGATGCCTGTCCACTTTAACCAATTTTAGCCATTCATGCAGTGGATGTTACATCCAAACCATCACACATGATGACATTTGACCCTTACCCAGACTGTCCTCTCTCTATACCACTGCATTGTTTGTTTTAATTAATTAAATGTAAATGTAAATGTACAACATAAATTCAACATGTCTGACCAATCTATGCAATATTAACTTTATTTTCTATTGCAATGGAAAGATGTCTAACTAAAAATTCATCACTCTGCAAAAAAAACTGCATTGGCATGCATTATATTAAGTAAAATTAAATATTATACGATATTATATTCCTTTGTGGTTTAATTATAGATGCATCACAGTGTTAAATCAAAAGCAACTAAGTGGCGTTGTGAATTGAAGCAGCACACACACACATACACACACACACGCGCATACATGCACACACACACGGTCGCATACACACACACATACATACGCACACACACACACACACACACACACACACGTTGTTTTTGTGTTTTGTGGGGACTTTCCATGGGTGTAATGGTTTTTATACTGTACAAAACTGTATATTCTGTCCCCCTACACTAACTCTACTCCTAAACCTACCCATCACAGAGAATGTTTTAGATGTTCTATTTTAGATTTTCAAAAAAGATAATTCTGTATGATTTATAAGCTTGTTTCCTTGTGGGGACCAACAAAAGGTCCCCACAATGTCAAGATTTACTGGTTTTACTTACGTTGTGGGGACATTTGGTCCCCACAATGTAAGGAATACAAGTACACACACACACACACGCACATATGCACACACACACATCACGCTCCCGCATAATTTAAAGGAATCCAAACAAATGAAGCCAATTTTCCAAGGCACGGACCCCTGGGCCAAAAGTGCTTCATTAGTATGACTTATACAGACAGATAGACATCTAGAATTTATTAATTCCAGCCATTAGTTATTAGCAGTGTATACCTGTAATCCCACAGCACAGACCTCTGTGTGTCTGGATACCAATACAAAAGCAGAGCAGCTAGTGATCTGAATGCTAATTCAGCCCACAGTCTCTCAGATCTCAATGACCAACAGTCACATTCTATAACCAAAGCATGAAACTTTCAGGACGTATAAGTGTGAGCTGGTCGAAGGGGGTGGGCGGGGCTCTTTCGACCCCCTAGAACACGGTAGAGTGCAACAGTCAGTTCCGGAAATATTCATTTTCTCCATAAGGAAATTGATTTCGAACAGTGGAATTCCTAGTGAAAAACTACATTACCCATGATGCTGTACAGAAGACTACACCAATCAGAGACTACAAAATACCTCTTTAGCTCCACCCACTTCCATAAAGCACTGCAAATGACTTAATCAAGTCAATCTCCCAATACGCTCTGAAAATACTGAAATGTTTGTATATCTTATATATGCATATTTTGCAATAAACTTAAAATATATTGTTTTTATATATAATCAACATTTGTAAATGAGTAAATGAAAGAAAAAAATACTTCCAAAACCTGCGCCGCTGAAAAAGGGCACTGTTGCACTCTATAGCAACCGCACAGCAATGCCCTGGCAACCACCCAGAATACCATAGAAATCACACCGCAATGACCTAGCAACTACCCATAACACTGTATAGCAACCGCACAGCAACGCTCAAGAAACCACCTAAAACACCCTAGCAACTTTCTTGGCAACCACCTAAAACACCCTAGCAACTTCCTGGCAACCACTTTGAACAGCCTAGCAACCACCATGCCCTGTCAACCACCCAGAACACCTTAGCAACCACATAGCAACACCCTGGCAACCACATAGCAATGCCCCAGCAACCAACCAGAATACCCTCGCATCAGTGCAAAAAGTTTCACAAAAGAAAGTGCCACTAACATTCTTTTTGGAAATCTGTTGCTATGGTAACATTCAGTACTGAGTCAGAGATGAAGACTGACTTTATTTACCTGTTCATACCGACATCATTCAATCCACTCTGGTCCGTTAAAAGGTTAATTACAGTTTTCTGTAACTCTGACTGTGAGTGTAGCCTATAAGCTATTGCTGACAAACATTACATTTAACCTTTGTAAAATGATTTCTTTACCCTTTTGGTTCCATTATCTACACACACACACACAGTGTTCACTCTCTTACACACCTGTATGAGATTGTTGTTTCCATACATTAAAATTAATATATAATTATATTTAACTATAATAAATATATATCATTAAAATTATTAATTTACACAGAAAAACAAAACAAATTTACACAGTAAAACACAGTTTTCCATTGAAACAGTAATACACCGTAAAACAATGCATTCTGGATAATATCATTCCTCATTTTCGAGAAAGTAACCTATAGGATACTATACCCAGAATGCTTTGTTTTTACAGTATATTACTTCTGTATATTACAATGCATTCTGGGTTATATTATTTATCGTTTTCGAGAAAGTAGCCTATAGGCCTCTTCTCATAATGACAAATATTACCTAGAATGCATTGTTTTTATGCTATATTACTGTTTCAAAGTAAAACTGTATTTTACTGTGTAAATTCGTTTCCTTTTTTTACAGTGTATATCTAATTTTTCCAAAACAATTATATATACATTTTTTTTTCAGGTCAACACAGACAGGGAGCCATGTGTGTAAAATTGTCACATTGTAAGCCTGACCTATAATAACATTCATAATAAGCTTAATAATATTTTCATATTTGTATTATTCTTGCATTCAAAGCCATTAAAATAATCATTATAGTAGTAAGAGAATTTTTCATATGCATTTTAATGTGGGAGATATACACATATGTACCTTATGTGTACCTTATGTAGCTCCGCCCCTTTTCAGCGCTGCGCTCCTTCTGTCTTCCGGTTTGTATTTCCACAGCATGAAGGTAAGATCTTACGGATTTACGAATGAACTGCTCGTTTTAAATTCTTCCAGGTCTAATTGACTTTTGTTATGACATTACAATGCTCAATGAGTAAATCCACTTCACCAGCTAATTACTCTTTGACAGCGATGCCATAGAAATATACGGAGCTACCGCAAAAACGGAAGTTCTAAATTCTAAAGATGGCCGCGCACTTGTTTCTCTGGCGCATGAGGTCTTTATATTTTCTGATTTTCATCAACGCACACACACACACACACACACACAGAGAGAGAGAGAGAGAGAAAGAGAGAAAAGATGATTAAATGCTAGAGTGAATACCATAACCTTTTATAGACCACCAGCTCATTGTGTATTTACACAACGTCTCGTCCGGGAACATCGCCCATAGAGACAGTCAGTGAACGAGCGTGAGCGCGCACGCGCGAGAGAAATCTATGAATGAATAACATTCATGAATAACCATTGTTTTACCCTGAAGACAAACAAACTCCTACTAAACAAGAGCACAAAAGCATCTCTCATTCATGTTTGTTTTTAAAGGTTAATGCACTTCACGTTTTATTGCATATCATAAAACCAATGAAATTAAAACAGCAGGAGTTATAAAAGAGGTGAAAAAAATCCCACACAGACGCACATCGAAGGAGGAACCCGAGTCATCTATACAGACCAGAAGATCACAGTGACGCCTTTCACTGCAGAGAGTAAACAACCACATAGCAACCACACAGCAATACTAAAAAAAACCCACTGAACTCCTTAGCAACCAAAACAAAGCCCTATAGCGTCATGGCAGCAAGTTGTGCAAAAAAAAAAAAAAAAAAACTCACATTTTCTTCAAAAAATCTAGAAAGCATAGTTTTTAATTTATTTACCTACACAAACATACGTGGTCCGCTTACCTGAGTGATAGTTCACCTGTTTGCTCTGCATCGAGTACGTTCCCATAACGGGACCCATAACTGAATCTGCAGCGACACACCTGTAGCATGAGACAGCAGCTCGCTCAGATGAGACCGAAACGTGTTCGTTGACGGTAGTTCAGCTCGTGTGTGTGTGTGTGTGTGTGTGTGCTCTCATATCATAGATCCTTCCCCTCTTTCTCTCTCTCTCTCTCTCTCTCACACACGCACACACACACACTCCTCCTTTCTTTATCCACCTCCGTCAATGCATATTAATCTTTCTCTCTTTTTGTCCATCCAAATCTCTCTCTTTCTCATTCGTCCTCCCACCCTGGAGACCAACAGAAAGAGTGCGAGAGAGAGTTAATGCCAAAAAGGAAGAGGATGACAACCAGGGAATGAGAAAAACCTCGGAGACAGAAACTCTCTGGCAGAGGAATAGAGAACAGAGGAAGTAAGCGAGCAGTTCTGGTGTGTTTCAGAGTGTGTGTCGTCATCCTGAAACAGAACCTTTTAGACAAAAGTGAAAACGCTTCAGAAAAGCTTCTTCCATGGTTTTAAGGCAAGACTATATATATATATACATACAGACAAATATATATATATGAATATAACAATTTAAACTTGTAGATATCAACATACTTCCTCAGGTCCATTAAGGCTGCTGTTTTGTAGTACAAGTTTTCTGAAATGGTATGTTTAAATCCGCAAATGATGCATTGTCTAATTAAATATGCACTGATTTGCATACATTTGCATAAACATTTGAATATCAGGTGATGCCATTGTTTTATTTTGTTGACATATTAGAGTTAAAGGTTTTTACAGAGGGGATTTGAGATTTTTTAATCAGAAAATATTGTCCACAGCCTGAAAAAATAATCATTTTCACCATGTTTTAGGAATAGAATATTGTATAAAAATCAGGCGAATAATATACAAACAAACCCTCAGTAAAAACCTTCAGAAAAAAGTTGAAGTGTATTTGTAATCGAAAAGTACAGATGCAAACAGAAACAAAGTAAACACTTTGTATTTTAGACATGTTAGAAGCAAAGGTTTTGCCTGTAGTGTCTTGCCTTAAAAACAGAAAACAGGCATCATAACATATTTTGGTTTTTCAAATGTTACACATAAAAATAGAAGTAGAATTGATTGATTTAGGTTGTCTTGAAACCATCGAATGACATCGTTGATTAATTAAACCTAATTACACTATATTATCTTCTGTAAAGCTTTACAGTTGAAACTGAAGTTGTAACTATAAATGACTGATTCCTGAAATTTAAAGACTGATATGATCAATTAGTCCTGACAGCATGTGTTTATATTACTTTAACACAAAAATAAAGTTGAAAAATTATATGAAATTATATAAAATGCAACCTCAGTGTAATATAATTTAAGTTGAAATGACTTATACAGCCAAGTTGATTGTACTTAAAAAATTTAAGGCAGAACATTTTTGCACATTGTATTATTTATAAATTGTAATATTTCATTTTTATTATATTATAAAAATTAAAAAATTAAAAACTATTATAATACTTTTTTATTTTGTCTTTTCATTTTTATTTTAGTTGTAATAAATTTTGTTATGTGTTTTTGTCATATACATACTATATATATATATATATATATATTAATGATATTTATAAATGTATTTTTTTTATTACAATTAACAATACCTTTTTTAATAGTTTAAGTAAACCATAACACTGACACTGTTTTTCTTGTTTATTACTGTAAAGCTGCTTTAGAGCATATTGTATAAAGCTACATAAATGAACATGAAAATGATATAAATAAACATGAATTGACTCAACCAAAACACCAAAGAACAAATTTGTAGATTTTGTGGCTTGAATTTCCATCTGTCCAAAAGTAATAAGACTATTTCACAGAAATGTAAACAAAACCAAAACCTTCAATTGTGCTCAAGATTCTCATTTACTTGCCTCGGACAAAACCTCTGAAACAAGTCAAATCTGGTTTTTGTTACTCAAAAATGCAGTTTGTAGCTGTCAAGACGAAGGCCATTTTGTTTAATATGTATCAAGCAATATGTGACTGATCTGACAAAACTATATGAGCAAAGCATGAAAGCAAAGACTGTTTGTTTTTTGAGAACTAAAATCTCACATTGTCACTGAGTTTGTTGTTTTAATCTGATCTCAGTTTTGTTCAGAGCAAATCCAAACACAGACCAAAGAAAGACACTGTGGATGAAACCGGGGAAAAGAATAGTTTGAAATGAATGAAAATAAAATTATACACTTAAGAACAGCTTGTCTTGCTTTGCACAACTCTGTTCTCTGTATATCTTATAGACTATAATTAGTTGTCTATAAGAAAGAAAGCATCACTATAACTATTGCTTATATGCAAGGATAGTGATTTGAACCAAACCATAACATCAAGTATTAAACTTTAGCATGTACCTCATGTGCCTTGAGAGGAGATGTGCTATTACTTTTCTAAGGGATCGAATCATTTTCACTTGACAGATATTGACATATACTCACAATGAACCAGAATAAAATCTTAAGCCACTTTAAAAATCACAAAAATGTGGTTTGAGAAGATGAAAACTCTGAGATGTCATTTTTACGCACTTACACTTAAAAAGCTGCACCAGAAATATACAGAATCTGTAATTGTTCCAGTAACAGTGTTGTTATTGCGAACTAAACTACTAAAAAAATGTTTTTAGGTATGCACTGATATTACAATTTTGGCCGATACCGATAATTCTTTATACTTACTTATAACCGATATATACAAATAACCGATATATAGGCCAATAAATCTAGATAAAAAATTGTATATATTTTTTTAAGTTCTCATTATATTATATATGACAGATTTGCTCTGTATGTTGTACTTAACTGCAATCATATTTCAAGTGATTCAAAACCATAATGGCGGACAATTTCGCATCTGAAGTGTCTCAAATGAAGGAAATAATCTATTATTTATCGTCTTTAATATATCGGCCAATTCCGATATGGTGGCCGATATATTGTGCATCCCTAATTGATTTCATTAATTAAAATAATATAAAATATTTGATGAAAACAAATTTGAAGTACTAAATAGAAATATTTAAAACAAAACTAATAAAAATGACAAAAGCATACAGATTTACAAATTTTTAACTAAAATTAAATAATATGAAAAAAGCCAATTCCCAATTTTACTAAATACTATAATCGTATATAAATAATGTTAAAATCTGCTGAAACTCTTTGACAGAAGGCGTCAGAGCGTCCTACATGCTCAAACATTTCTTACCAATTCCACAGCTTTGTTGACACAACACCACGATTTGTTACAACTTCTCGACCCACTTCAACAACAACTTTTTACACATGACCTCTAGATGAAAAAATTGCGTTCAATTTACAGAAATTACGTTGTAAAACTTTTAACCTGAATCAGCAAATCTTTAACACCCTAAAACAATTAGAACACCTTAGCAACCACATAGTAACACCATGGCAACCATGCTACTGCCAACATCATGGACGTGTTTTGGATATCAAACAAACACCACTCAGATTTTCTCCAGAAAAAGTAAAAATGTAGTTTATTTCACTGTTGTGTTTATATATGGCCAGAAAAAATATTTAAATAAATCCGACACATGCAGTGAGTTGTGTGTAAAGGAAGCACGTTCTTGCATATTCC
Organism: Zacco platypus; assembly: GCA_038088235.1. Taxonomy (NCBI): domain Eukaryota; kingdom Metazoa; phylum Chordata; class Actinopteri; order Cypriniformes; family Xenocyprididae; genus Zacco; species Zacco platypus. The sequence continues at coordinate 26,259,186 of CM076079.1, read as the reverse complement.
ACATATTTCTAAACATGGGCCGCTCGATGAATGCTAAATAAACGTGTTAATTTGACACGCAAATGCCTGCCACACACATGCTTAAAACAGCTTGCATCATCATTACTTGAGCTCATCGAGCAAAACACAGCAGACCGGGTGAGTCAGTGATTCAATGAATCATTCATTAAGACTTGATTCTTGACTTGCGTTCTTGAATGAATCATTTGTTTTCAAACAAATAGGTTGAACGAATGATTCAATGACAACCACACAACTGCCTATCCTTATTTGATTTGATTGTTAACAGCCCGAGTGTGTCTTATTATTCTAATTTACAGTTTTTGCCCATTGCTTACACACTAAAATCAAATGCTTAGACCAAAGCCTCAATACCTACATCTTCTTGTAGCAAACCTTAAAGCATAGCTTAAACACATTGACAACTTTGCACTTTGTTTGCAATTCTATAACACACTTATTGCGAAACACTACACACGTTTTCTTACATTATACACTTTGTTCAAAAACTAAATCAATTGTTATCATTGGGAAAACACTGTTCAAAATGCAAAACTCATCTGGAAATTGTAGGCACTTCCATAGACTCCTGAAAACACCTGGACAGAAAACACAACACCAATCGGTCTCTTACACTACAAATAAGCCTCAGGTAAGACATTTTGAGAACTTTACAAGCATGAAGGCAATGAGAGTCAGAGTAAGAAGAGGACAAAGAGAGAGAGAGGAGTCAGACGTGGAAGAGGACGAGGACAAAGACGAGGACCAGTGCAGAGACATGTATCAGATCATAAGGGCTCCTCTGGTCCGAGATTGATTCAACAACCATAACCATTTCACACTTTTATACCTGCCCCCTTACAGCCCCTTTCTAAATGTAGTCGAGAAATTCTTCTCTGCGTGGCGGTGGAAAGTATATGATCACAACCACACGCCCGCATGACTCTTCTGAGAGCAATGGAAGAGACATGTGGAGACATTGAGGTGGGATCAATCCAAGGGTGGATTCGGCACAAAAAGTGATATTTTCCCAATCCCTAGCCCACGAGGACATCGCCTGTGATGCTGACGAGGTCTTGTGTCCAGAAGGCGAATAGAAGCCCCCCCCCCCCCAACCACACACCCACACACACACACAAAACAAGTATATGTTTTTTTCCCTCAATACCAATTTATCCAGTAATTTTTTTTTTTTTTTTACTTTTGTTTTGTTGCTAAATTTGATGATTTGTGATTCTATTTTTCTTTATTTCTGTAAGAATGTTTGTTTTTTGTAAAAACTCTTGTTTGATTACTGCAGAAATTCTACTTGAGTTTTACAGAAGAATGAGTCTGAAAAATGACAATAAGAATAGAAACACGCAGACTGCAGTGTTTTATATAAAGCCCATCAGTGTGCTGCTGCTGATATGAAAGAGTCACTGAAATGGTGATTGTGTGTATGGTTTTGTTAAAAGAATTTCATTTTTAGAAAGGAGTGTTAAGTTTTGATTGCAGTGTTTCATTTTGGCACAGATGTGAGTTGTTAATCTCCAAGTGCTCTGTGTGATTGTCTTGTGTGTAGAGTTTTGACATAATGAGCCAAATTTTGCAAAAAGTGTGTAAGCAATAGGCAAAAACTGTAATGTACTGTTTTTAAACAAGTTTATACATTTAAATTTAAGAATTTGACATAAATCGCATTTAATAAGGTTAGAAAACATGCCCTTACAAAAAAGTTACTTTAAGCGGGCAAATATCGCCTTGTAATGGGAAAGGTGATGGATCAGAAGGTGCAACTAAAAAATGATATATATGTGTAGAGCTGTTTATTTAACGGTACAACAGCTTGTTGCTGGAGTAGCACCCTCAAAAAACATCTCCTTAACATACTAATATGCACCCTTTAGGGGTAGATAACATACAAAGGTGTAGCCTACCTTTGACATTACGGGCCGGTAAAGCAAAAGGTACTCACACTAACACTCACACTATTATTATGAAGCTGTACTGTATGTTACACACTCACAAAAAGTGTATTCATTTAATATTCATTACAATACAAGGTAGTTTTAAATGAGGAGAAGAGAAGCTCTATGACTCTAGATCAGCTGTCGGACACATGCTTTGAACATCTTCTGGACTGAGGGAGATATGAGCTTTATTTTATGCCCTATAATATATATTTAATTCAAAATGAAATATTGATATTTTGGAAATGAATGTTTCAGAGGGACACTGTCTGTCCTGAGGGCTGTTTGGTTTCATGTGGGTGTCCTGTCAAACTGCATGGGCTATGAATGTACATCACAACTTCACAAAACAACCCATTCTCACATAAAATGCACCTACAAATGAGATTGTGAAGATAGAAATACACATGAATAAGCTTTATTCACAATAAACATTCATCAACGCACACATCAGTTGTGGTAAACGGAAGCTCAAGCATGTTCGCTTGACGTGTGAGAACCAATGAGGTTGATTCTGGTGTTACGCAGCACGTTTGAGCTTCAACAAGAACCAATAAGGTTGATTCTGGTGTTAGGCAGCACGTTTGAGCTTCAACAAGAACCAATGAGGTCGATTCTGGTGTTACGCAGCACGTTTGAGCTTCAGCAAGAACCAAAGAGGTGGATTCTGGTGTTACGCAGCACTTTTGAGCTTCAGCAAGAACCAAAGAGGTGGATTCTGGTGTTACGCAGCACGTTTGAGCTTCAGCAAGAACCAATGAGGTTGATTCTGGTGTTACGCAGCACGTTTGAGCTTCAGAAAGAACCAATGAGGTCGATTCTGGTGTTACGCAGCACGTTTGAGCTTCAGAAAGAACCAATGAGGTCGATTCTGGTGTTACGCAGCACGTTTGAGCTTCAGCAAGAACCAATGAGGTCGATTCTGGTGTTACGCAGCACGTTTGAGCTTCAGCAAGAACCAATGAGGTTCATTCTCGTGTTGCGCAGCACGTTTGAGCTTCAGAAAGAACCAATGAGGTTGATTCTGGTGTTACGCAGCACGTTTGAGCTTCAGCAAGAACCAATGAGGTCGATTCTGGTGTTACGCAGCACGTTTGAGCTTCAGAAAGAACCAATGAGGTCGATTCTCGTGTTACGCAGCACGTTTGAGCTTCAGAAAGAACCAATGAGGTTGATTCTGGTGTTACGCAGCACGTTTGAGCTTCAGCAAGAACCAATGAGGTTGATTCTGGTGTTACGCAGCACGTTTGAGCTTCAGAAAGAACCAATGAGGTTGATTCTGGTGTTACGCAGCACGTTTGAGCTTCAGCAAGAACCAATGAGGTTGATTCTGGTGTTACGCAGCACGTTTGAGCTTCAGCAAGAACCAATGAGGTTGATTCTCGTGTTACGCAGCACGTTTGAGCTTCAGAAAGAACCAATGAGATTGATTCTGGTGTTGCGCAGCACGTTTGAGCTTCAGCAAGAACCAATGAGGTTCATTCTCGTGTTGCGCAGCACGTTTGAGCTTCAGAAAGAACCAATGAGGTTGATTCTGGTGTTGCGCAGCACGTTTGAGCTTCAGCAAGAACCAATGAGGTTGATTCTGGTGTTGCGCAGCACGTTTGAGCTTCAGCAAGAACCAATGAGGTTGATTCTGGTGTTGCGCAGCACGTTTGAGCTTCCTGAAGAGGTTTGTTCTCACACTTCAAGCAAGTAGGGTTGAGCTTCCTTTATGTTCACTGACCAATGTTTATTTGTGAATAAAAGCCTAAATTCAATCTGTTCATCAAATAATGCGATTGTGTCTGGTAGTTGCACAGACTGTCAATGGAGGGACAGAAATCTCTCTGATTTCATTAAAAATATCTTCATTTGTGTTCTGAAGATAAGTGAAAGTCTCACAGGTTTGGAACGACATTAGGGTGAGTAAATGACGAGACGACATCATTTTCATTTTGGGGTGAACTAACCCTTTAAGATGGTGTGAATTAGTCTGACGAATCATTCAATGAACGGAATCCCTCAGAGCGCTACTGAATCAACATCCGACTCACCTACTGAACTGCAAGTTATCATTACTTTGTGAAACATAATTAGAATGTAAATATGGTTGTCAATCTTTCAAGTTAAATTGAAAACAAACGCACACGGGAGGTACCGCTGTGAAGTGATTTGATGGCTCACAGATCTAGATCCCTTGAGAGAAAATTATGACCCCCTCCCTGACAGCAAAATTTAATTAATCACATTAATGATGACAAATTACCGTTTCAATTTCAAAGACAAGCACTCCCTGCAGAGATATAGCCTTATAATACATCTGACTCGGTGAATACAAATATCTCATCAGAAAAATCCCTTTTAACAATGACTAAATGTTTAGTGTATATATATATATATATATATATATATATATATAAATAAATTATGCTAATATTTAATTGGGCATCTCAGTGAAAGTGTAGCTGGCAGGATTTGCATCCTAACCAACTCAAAAGCAGCTCTATGGTTGTATGACAAATGAATATCCGTGATTTTTCCAGTCGGTCATGATTGCTGGATGATTTTTCTAACCTAGCCGATGAAATGCAGTATTTGAGAGCTCAGGGTGGTCTTAAATGGATCAATTGTCAAGAAAAAAAAATGGAAACTGCCATGTTTTAACAGCACTATCCATCAATAACCACGGGTCTACAGATAAACAGCAATGTCAAAAGGCACTTTTTTATTAACATGTCTTGTCAAAACAGATGCCAGGTTTAATTGGCCTGTCATTGAAAATAAAGACGCACTTTCCGCCCTCTAGTGTTTAAAAAGGAACATCACAGTCAAGTACACCGAGAGCTCACAGCTGCCACCCAGCGGCAGACACAGGAATTACAGGCTGCAATTTCAAACGCAACACACAAAAACAGCGAATTTTAATCAACACACATTCAGACAATCGCACTTTATATGTAAATCCCACTTACAGAAGCTCTTATCAATAATTAAACAATTTTAATTTACAGGAAAAAATGCAGATTTTTCGAGCACTATGGCGTCCTCTTGTTCATGATTCTCATCCGACAGACCTGACAAAAAATTCGAATGTAAAGCATGTACTTACGAATGGCATGATGGATTCAAGTATGCAAATGTCAACTTATAGGCCTATCATAACCGAGTCAGTGTGAAATCTTTATTTTTATCTTTGTCTCCCTGACTCGTGCTAACAGTGCATCTTTTTTTTGCTAAGAGTTCTGAAAAATCATAGGAGGAGCAGGTGCACTATGGGGGGGGAATGAGTCTAAATAATAATTCTCATATTTTAATTATTCCGTTAGGCTACAGCTCTATTAAAATGTCTAGGTGTTTTTATTCAGATGTAATTTATCTAGATTCTAGTGATCACTCATGAAGAAGCGCTGAGACGGCGTTGTCACATGATACGTGCTACTTTTCTCAGCATTGGTCAGAATTAATCAATCACTGTCGCTTGTGATTACAGATTAATTTTTAAAAAATAATTCGGACCGAAATCTACGCTACACGAAGCCATACATCACTGCTACTTTTTAAAAATCAATAAAAAAAATCAATAAATGCTTATGTAAATATTAATAAAAATATATTATTAAAAAAAAATTAATAAAAAATAAAAAATTAATGCTATCTTGATAACGTAACTTCTAAATGAATTGTCTCATACGAAACAGTTTAATTAAATTAATTTATTAATTTTATATTTTACTATATATATATATATATATATATATATATATATATTACTAAATATATATATATATATATATTACTAAATATATATATATATATATATATATAAAATAATACTATATATATTATATAACATATATATAAAATATGTATGTATATAATTGCTCTATGCATCCAGTAGGTGGCAGTATAAACCAGAAATCAGCCCCTGCTGTGTTTAATGGCACCCAAAGTGAGTTCAAGCTGTGAGTTTAAAGGTAAGACATTAGAGTGCAAGTAATGCGTGATTAGAGGCATTCCCACTGACTGCTCGAACACACTCATTTAAAGCAGATCAGTTCTACTAAACCAGCTGCTGGCAGAGCCCAGAGCACTTCATCAAACATAAAACACGTGCCAAACCGTGGAAAATGAATTCCATGCATCAGAGAGGCTGAAATTGAAAAGTAAAAGTGTGAGAAGTGAATGGTTTCCGCAGTGAGGTTTACAGCAGGGCTCTGAAGGGAACGCTCACCTGCAGCAGCTGAAGATGATCAGAGTTTCTTCATGCTGCAGGGAAGGAACACGACGACTCGAGAATCATTAAAACCAGCAGGAGAACTGAATTCAACCATAGGTTGGGGAAAATATAAAGAACATGAGTGCTTCATGATATTTAAGACATGACATATTGAGTTTAGTAAAATAATATTTTCAAAGATTAAGATATTGACGCAAAAAAGTGTCATATTTACTACAATGTACCACACACACACACACACACAGAACTGTGAGCCTTAGTACTGGCCGGGTCTGGATGATATCTGCCCGAGCCAGAATATCTCCTGGGTTTACTGCAACTTTAAAGGCAACAATGCAAATACAACTTCACACCTTTTCAATGCCAGGAAGTTAAATCACTCTATGAACACACACAGATGCATATGCTGTTAAAGCCAGAGGCGTAATGTGTGTTCCCTATGGGGATGGGCCTAAAACACACACACACACACTGGACTGTGTCTCTGCTTCAGCTCAGGGCTCCACGGGGAGCTCTGTGTACCATCTGAATCTGAGGAAATCACATTACTCCAGAGTCATCGAGTGTGTGTGTCTGTGTTCAATGCAGCACTTATGGCCTGAAGTCACAAAAACAAATACATTCTATATACAATATCAAAAACTACACCGTGGAACTTGCTTAGTGAATGTACTGTATGTGCATGTACAGTACATGATCACATCTCTCTTAGATCCAGAAGTCTTTGCCTGCAGGTTTACAGCAAAACAGCGATTGTGTGTGTGTGTATGCGTTTTCGTGATTTATGAGGACACAAATTTGTTTAATAACATGGGTATTACACTGGAATTACAACGTAAACATGTTTTATGAGGACATTTCATGAGTCCTTGTATTTAAAATAGCTTTAAAAACACACTAAACAACGTTTTATTAAAAATGTAAAAATGCAGAATGTTTTCTTTGATGGGTAGGTTTAGGAGTAGAGTTAGTGTAGGGAGAAAGAATGTACAGTTTGTACAGTATAAAGACCATTACGCCTATGGAATGTTGAGAGAGAGAGAGAGAGAGAGAGAGAGAAAGAAAAGGAAAAAGGAAGAAACAGCTTTAGCCTTAAAAGGAATCTTTACATTTTCAGATTTTCACTTGCATAATTTGTTTTTCACATACACAGTAAAGAAAAATCACTGAGATCTCTTTCACCTCAATTGTATGTCAGCAATATTAAAAAAAAGGTACAAAAATTTCACCACAATGCCATTGAAGAACCATTTTTGGTTCTGCAAAGAATCTTTCAATGAACAGTTCTGTGTCAAAAATTGTGAGGACACAGGTGCAGAAAGTATTGAAGGTTTTATTTAATCAAAAAAATAAACAAAACACAACTTAAACTTCTCCAATAGGGGGGAAAAACACAGTCCAAGGCTGCAGGACTGAAGCAAGGCACAAGACGAGGCTTCCACACGAGGAACATAGATGACAATCGAGCACAGGATAGAGAATAAAAGGAGAATAAATAGGGAAGGAAATCAGGAGGGTAACAATAGAGAGCAGGTGGGGAAAATGAACCAATAATCAGGTAACAAGAGGGCGGAGCCAAGACTAGAGACTGACAGAAGGGCACATGGCACACAGAAACAAACAAAAGGTCTTGCACAAAATGCATGTGGCAAAACAAACAGAAAAAAGCCATGCGCTCACACAAACCCACAAGACAGAAGAGCACATGGCAGACAAACATGAGCCTGCCAAGACATCCGCCATGGGCCCAAACAGAAAACAAGACACAAAACAGACAGAAGTTCGCGGAGACACCAAAGCTGAATCAAGACTACAGAAGTGTCAGGATCCTTTCCCCAAACTAAGACCAGTCAAGGTGACAGGACCCTGACAAGTTCTTAAAATAACCATCTTTTTCTTAGAGTGAAGAACACTTTAGAACATTTTTCCAAAGAATCTTTTGTGCAATGAAACCATGATAATGGTTCTTTAAAGGGTTAGTTCACCCAAAAATGATAATTCTGTTATTAATTCCTCTCCCTCATGTCGTTCTACACCCGTAAGACCTTCATTCATCTTCAGAACACAAATTAAGATATTTTTGATGAAATCCGATGGTTGAGTGAGTCTCTATTGACAGAAAGATAGTAAAACATATTTAAAACAGTTCATATGAGTACAGTGGTTCAACCTTAATGTTATAAAGCGACGAGAATACTTTTTGTTTGCCAAAAAAACAAAATAACGACTTTTCAACAATATAAACGATTTCAAAACACTGCTTTATGAAGTTTTATGAATCTTTTGTTTCGATTCAGTGGTTCGGTTCGCGTATCAAACTGCCAAAATCACGTGAACTATTGAAATCTCAAATCACTTATGACGTAACTGTCACGATAGGCTGTATAAATGCACACGGCGATGAAGAAGATTATATAAACAGGTAAACTTTAATAATCCAAGCAGGTAAATCCAATGGCGACAGGGGAATACAACCAACACATAGACGTACAATACCAGACAAAGACGAACTAACAGGACTGAACTTAAACACACAGAGAACAGGGGAATAACGAGATTAGTGATGAGGATCAGCTGTGGTGATTAGTGGGGTGTCCATGGTAACTGATTGTGGCGGGAAATTCAAACAAAGGAACATGTGACAGATGAAAACAATAACAAAGTGAAAGTCCATGTGGTGATGAAGTGTGACAGTAACGAACCCTCGTTTACTTAAATCATGTGACTTTGGCGCTCCGAACCACTGATTCGAATCAAAAGATTCGTAAAGCTTCATGAAGCGACGAGAAGAAAAATGAACGAAGGTCTTACTGGTGTAGAATGACACGAGGGTGAGGAATTAATGACAGAATTATCATTTTGGGTGAACTAACCTTTAAAAAACCATAGAGGCCAATAAAGAACCTTTATTTTTAAGAGTGAATGATATTAAATGAAGAGTCTTCAGAAGAGATTCAGAAGAGATTAAATGTCTGAATTTCAGAAGAGATTAAGAGTTTCAGATTTGCCAAGATTAAGAGAGATCTCAATATCATTAAATCTGAGGATCTGATCTAAGCTGCTATCCACATTCATTTTATAGCCTTACTCTTACATTTGCATCTATTTTATGTTTCAGAAAGATTTTTAGGAGAGGCATCTGAAGTTGATGCTTCAATGAGTTATGAAAGAGCAAACGCTGAGCAATAATAGTTTATCGGTGTCTTTGGACATCTGTAAATGCCATATTTAATTGTGCTTGATTTGTATGAAAATGGTGGGAGTTTTGTAATGTTTGATGCCTTTTATTTCTTTTCTTTTTTCCTTGTTTTTAAGCCTATGTGTGAATGTGTGCACCAAACCATTTTGGGGGATAAATTTGTACCCCAGAAGTGAGGTAAACCTGACAAAATCTCCCAAAACCTCCTTTTGGGGATGTCTATATTTGTAAAAACGGTATAGAAATGAGCTAAATACCTTTTTTAATTGTAAAAATGCAGGGCTAGAGTAGGTTATAGTATTTATAGCTGTATATAAAAACAAAAGAAGTCTAGTGATCCTGGTAAACCCCATGTTATGGGAACAAAACGTCCCCACAAAGATGTTTTTTGGTCCCCATGAGGAAACAAGCTTATAGATCATACAGAATGAGTTTTTTTAATGTAAAAATGGAGAAAGATTTCTGTGATAGATAGGTTTAGAGGTAGAGTTGGGTTTAGGGGATAGAATATACAGTTTGTACAGTATAAAAATTATTATGTCTATGGAATGTCCTCATAAAACACGAAAACCCAGCGTACATGTGCGTGTGTGTTGTGTTTTTTTTTTCCTTTGGTTCTGCTTGATAAGTGCCAATAAAATAAGATGGTAAATCAAAGCAGTAAACCAATCACACACACACACACACAAGGAAGTAAATACAGCCAGTGTGTGATCACTCCCAAAGGTTTTTGCTCACACATAAAACACAGTCTCATCTTGTAAACAACACCATTACCTCTATATCTCCCACATGACACTCACTGTGCACGGCTCAGAAACACATATAAATATAGTCATCACTGTTGTTCCACCCAGCAGTCAATATACTATAAATATGAAAGGAAATGTGCACGAGGTTCCTCGGATGCCCTGGAGAATCTCTAGACACTTTGTGAAGAGTGTACTCAAAGAACTTCAGTTTATAATTCAAGAGCATTCAAATATATCCTGTATTATAAAGGAACTGAAGGAACAACTGACAGAGTCCTTCAGAGAGCAAGAACCATTTTGTAAGTTGTCCTTTAATAAAGATGTGTAGAGGTTCTCCAGAAGAAACCAGCTGTGTGACCTAAAACCTTGTCATTTTAAAATCGACAGTTTCCGTACTGTGATTGTCATGTTCTCAAACACAAATCATGCTTCAATTAATGCAGATTTGATCTTTGATTTAATGAATAGGTCACAAAAGAAAAAAAAATCACTCAAATTTTACAAATAATTACAAAGAAATGGCAAGTAAGGCATTAAACATGAAATTTTGAAGAAAAAAAAGAGAGACTGTAATAGTATTTTCTTGTAAAACAAACTCCAATAACCTTTGGTTTATTTACAACTTCCAAAAAAAAACACATTTCCACAGTGTAGATCATCCATATTTGAGTTATGCACCTTCAAGTTAATTATGCACACATTTTCATACCTTTAATGAGTGTTCCAGTCACGAGTCTGCTCACAGACAGAGCAAACTTCACTAACCCGTGTTTGCAGCGTCTGGCACAGCCGGGCATCCTCAGAATGTCTCGAGGTGAGAGCTAAAATCCAAAACTAGTTCAATATTTAGCTCAAGAAGAGATCGGACAGTCAACAGAGCAAAATGGGACCATCAGGGAGCAGATGCAAAGTTCAGGAGCAAATGCAGGCAAACAAAAGTTAAATCCACACCAACTCAACTGAAAAGTGTTTGATTGTCTTCTACAGCGTGAAATCCTTCACCTCTTCTGTGTTCTTTTTCCAGTTTCCGCTCAGATGAAGGATGCACAAAAATCAACAAAGGAACGAATCAATGAAGCACCATGAATAAAAAACAAATCTCCACATAAAGTTTAAGAAAAACAGGAACTTTGTGTCCTCTCTTCTCCAAAGAAAAAGAAATGGACAGAAGAATGAATAATCACTGAATGAATAATTAAAGAATGTCAGAGTCCCTCTGATGAAGAATGATGATCAGCTGCAAACTGACGCACAGCCCTGATTCCATCCGCTTTTATTCCCACCCTCTCTCTCTCTCTCTCTCTCTCTCTCTGTGCTGCAGAGCACCATTTCACTTCCAGCACTGTTATGTGGACGGTTCCCTCTGAGGCGAGACGGTTCAATATTACAGATGTGCCTGCATGTTCTTTCTCTATACTGTATCCCCTCCTCCCCTCTCGCTTACATGCTCTGCCCTTCTCTTTTCTTTCTTTAAGAAGGTTGTGCATGGATGGAGGACATTACTGTGGTTAGTGATGAGAAACACTGAGAAGATATATATATATATATTGCCCAGCCAAAACAAATAAAGTCGCTGTTTAATAGGCAAAATACTTAAGAGTCTATGACTGGAACCTTATTACAGTGATTATTATGTTTCTAGCATGTTTTATGTTTGGAAACCGTTCTTTTAAACCTAAAAGATGGAGTGTGTAGCTTTTCATGTCTTAAACAACCATGTAGGAAGACACATCATGGCCAGATTCCTGGATGACAATGCCAAGATTCATAGTTAAAATTGTGAAAAATGGTTCAGAGAGCATGAAGAATCATTTTGACACATGAATTGACCCTTCGCTGGGGGTTTGATTGACAGGTGATCTGACCAATCATAACCCTGAGTCCGCCATTTTGTCCGACAAAGCAGTCAGGGGAGTTAGTAGATTAACGTTGGTGAACTTGAAAAATTGTGTGTACTCACGTCTTTCCACGCTTGAAACAACATTCCTTCTGATGTCCATTCATGTTTATTTGATGCTATAAATGAACTAGTATGAAGAGATGATCGGTTCACGAGCAGCTTGAAGGAGCGACAGCGAGACACTATACGCTATTTATTGATTAAACTTCTTTACAAAATTACAATTTTATTTTTCACTGCGTGAGAACATGATGTGTGGCGTGAGAGCACATGGTTTGTCGGACATAGCAACAGTAACTAAAGGGGGCGGGTCTTTGTGAAGGGTCATTTGGCACTTCTGAGTCCTGTCCTTAACCTCAGTGTAAGTCTTTGGGATGTGCTGGAGGAGACTTTACAGAGTTCTCACCTCTTGCATTGTCAATACAAGATCTTGACCAAAAGTCAATGCACCTTTTGATGGAAATAAATCTTGTAATGTTACTTCCATTGAGAGGTGCATCAGTTTTTCGTCAAGATCTTGTATTGACAATGCAAGAGGTGAGCACTCTGTAAAGTGTGCTCCAGCACATCCCACAGACTTACACTGAGGTCAAGGTCAGGACTGGACTTTTGTTAATAGTGTAAGTTATTATTATTTTTATTTATTTTACCTAAAAAGTGTTGAGCAAAACTGGAATGTTAAGGAAGGGAGACTGATATGTGTATTTAATGTGATTTTAGCTTGTCGTATTCCTCATTTGTAAGTCGCTCTGGATAAAAGCATCTGCTGAATGAATAAATGGAAGTGTAGTCAGCACAAGCTCTGCACTGGAGCTGAAGTATCTGTTGATTTGGCTGCATGGGTCTAGTTTGTCTTTGCCATGCTTAATCTTTAGTACACAGCAAGAACCGCGAAGATTCCCAGGACAAACCCTGACTTCACAGTCACTGGATGTTAGGAAGCAAATCAGACCAGAATCCCAGCGGGAATCTCAGAGGATGCTCTTCTTATCTGTACTAAGCTCTACAGCTTTACACCTGCAGCATGAAGACGAACACCAGATCTCTGGCTGCATCCAAAGTCATATTCTATCCATCCTAAATAATTTACAAGATTTAGATTAGTGAGTTCCCCCCAAAAAAGAGAATTAATCTAGCAATTTTTTACATAGAAAAATGGCAAACAATGTGAGACTGGAGCTCCCACAACAGTTTTTAAATGTATGAACATTAATAAAAATAACTTAAAGGTTGCTCATTCAGTTGCAAGTTAAATTTCAATAAAACAAATTAAAATGTTTCTCTGAAAATAAAACCATCATGAGTTAATTGCTGAATTACAGTACATTGAGATCTCTGATGTTTGTTTGCAAATGTTGCCTTCAAAATCAAAATCTGAGTGAAGTTTGAGACACTCTTTTTTAGGAAACCATCCGAGAGTTCAGCAAAGTATCAAATTTTTATTCAAATTAAAAGCCTTTTGCCCATTCATTGACAAGACAATGGCGTTTTGCGGGCCTGAAAATGCAACCTTTTGAAAATGGGTTTCACAGTATGCTTTTCTGAAAACGATACCGTTATCGTCTCCGTGTAAACTACAAAAAAACGAATTTAGGAAAAAACTGTGATGTCATGCGCATGAGTCTTGTGAACGTGTACGCATGTTGTGTTCCTTTACAAAGTGACATCGCCATCTACTGGCCTGGCATGAATAATACAGCAGTTTTAGTTGTTTCCGCTGTCGTACGTTATCGTCTGTACGCGAAAAGCGCAAGTGAAAACTTTTCCATTTTTAGTACATTGTTGTCGTGTAAACGTACCCTTCTCATTACTGCCAAGAAAAGAGATGCCTATTTTAACCATATGCATCCATCTATAAAATATCCAAATGCAATTGTATTCCGATATAGTTACTAATAATTGGAATTCAATATTTCAACAGTTTTTGAGAATGTTAACAGACCTTACAGGAAATGTACTATATACGGAGAGAGACGTTGTTTCTAGGGACTTTCTTGCACACTGACAATTTATTTTCCTCTGTATTTTCAGTGGTGGCGGAGAAGCATTAATGCATATAACGAGAGATAATGTATTTTAAAAAACCTTTCCATGTGTTTTCTCTCTCTCTTTCTCTTGACCCACCATAATCTCGCTGAGCCCACATATATTCAGGACTGTTTATCTATGAGTCCTTTAATAGAAAAATGAACCCCTCCGTTCCCACAAGCAAAGAGCCTCATCACTGGAGGAAGTGCAGAGACGGAGAGGAAGTTATTAAACCTTGATGAAAGGCAGAAAGAAAGAAAGCGAGCGATGTGTGTGACTGAAGGAAACTTGGCCTGTTTAGCGATGCTGCTTTCTGCTTTATGGCTGTTCAAATGTTTGGTGTTTGGAACAGTTTGTGTTATCAGTCAGTTCTCGCAGGCCATCGCTATAGAAACTGTTCTACATTTTCTTCAGAAAATGTGCGAATCTCACTGCCACAATGCTAAAGTGATTTTTAATGCATTGCTATATGGTTGCTAGGGTATTATGGATGGTTGCTAGGTGGCTTCTTAAAGGGATAGCTCACCCAAAAATGATCCATTCAAAGGGTTACTTCATCTCTGGCAAATATCAATAAAACTGAAAAAAAGGCTAAATCGATAACTCAGATTCGATCGCCACTGTTCGCCACTTCGATCTGCGAAATTTTGTATTTTCTGAAAAAAAAAATACTTTTGCGAACTAGTCGTAGGTTTTTATTCTGATTGGAACCAAACCAGTGCAGCAAGATTCTCTGGAGTCTGATTGTAAATAATTATCAAAAAAAGTTGAAATTTCAATTCACCGTCCCTAAGGGCCACCAAAACTTTTGACTAAAATGGCTATAACTCATGAATGGAATGATATATTTTCACCAAACTCTGAACTCATGTGTATGGGCTCAATCTTTGGTCACGTGAAAAAAAATCACAGCAATTGGCCACTTGATGGAGCTATAACAAACACAAATCATGAAAACAGCTATAACTACTTCAACGTTAGTTCGATTGACCTGAAAATTGGTATGTAGTGTCTTTGCCCAAGGTGCCATGACTGTCTATGAGGACATTAACGTATCTCGAAAAACATGTCCTCCATCGGACATTTGATGCTTGCTAAATAAACATAATACCTTTTTACACATGTGCTTAAAGGCCTTAAAACACTTAAAACCCCACTAACTGCTGCTTGCAGCTGTATTTCTTTTTTAAAGGGTTAGTTCACCCAAAAATGATAGTTCTGTCATTAATTCCTCTCCCTCATGTCGTTCTACACCCGTAAGACCTTCGTTCATCTCCAGAACACAAATTAAAATATTTTTGATGAAATCCGATGGTTCAGTGAGTCTCTATTGCCAGCAAGATAATGAACACTTTCAGATGCCCAGAAAGATACTAAAGTGGTTCAACCTTAATATTAAAAAATGACGAAAATACTTTTTGTATGCCAAAAAAACAAAATAACGACTTTTCAACAATATCTAGTAATGGACGATTTTAAAACACTGTTTTGAATCAGTGGTTCAGAGCGTTAAAGTCATGCGATTTCAGTAAAAAAGGCTTTATTACGTCATGAGATCTTGTGATTTTAGCAGTTTATATGTGAACTGATTCACTGAATCGAAACAAAAGATTCGTAAAGCTTCATGAAGCAGTGTTTTGAAATCGCCCATCGCTAGATATTTTGTATTAAGGTTGTATTAATGTATTAATATTAAGGTTGAACCACTGTAGTCACATGACCTGTTTTAAATATGTTTTAGTATTTTTCTGGTCATTGAAAGTGTAAATTATCTTGCAGTCAATGGAGACTCACTGAACCATCGGATTTCATCAAAAATATCTTCATTTGTGTTCTGAATATGAGCGAAGGTCTTACGGGTGTAGAACGACATGAGGGAGAGGAATTTATAACAGAATTATCATTTTTGGGTGAACTAACCCTTAAAGTCTACTTGAAAATTTCGTGTTTGATTCAGTGCGTTACTTGCCGTTTCTTTGTAATTATTTGTGAAATGTACTATTTCTGAGTGAAAATTGTTTCTACAACAAAAATGTTTCAGTTTGTTTAATCATCCAGCCGTTGAAAAAAAAATATTAAACAGCATTAATAATGATTTGAGGTAAAGCCAGTGAAAAAAGACAAGCTGTTTTCATATAAATCTTCCTGTTTGGATTAAAAGAACAACAGAGAGATTGAGGAGCATTATGAGATTTGCATAAAGACTCTGATATCTGTGAGATTTGGCTGAAATGAGTCTGTTTATGCTGTAATGGGTGGAAAAGGGAAATGATTCTCAGTGTGAAGAACGAACCTACTTATCTCCCGTGTGATTAAAACAAAGATTAAACGTGAAAAATGAGGAAGATTCAATAGAAAAATAGGAATGTGTGAGCGCAGGAGAAAGAGCCTGCAGGAAGTGTGCGTCAGATTTTAACAAGTCTCTAAATTTACCATCAGCCCCTGAGATAGACAGACAGACAAGACAAAACGCCTGCAGGAGGAGAGGAGAGAAACAGCCAACAAAAGGAAACAAAAGCCTCTGTTTTGAGCAATCAGATCACTCACAGAGAGAAGAGAGAAGATGAAATGATACGAGAACGAGAATGAGCAATAAATCGATTCATTCATAGAAGATCAGGTCTGACAAACAACGTTAAGTCCAACTAACCATGTAATCATATATAGCTAAGACAGCAAAATAAATGGGTAAAATGGAGGAGAAAACCCTATTTTGTTACATGTTTTATCTGCAGGTGTAAAATTTACAAAAATGTTTAAAAACAATTCTGCATATTGGGTCTTTTCAGTTAATTTAACTTAAAGGATTTTGTTTCTTTTGTATATGATAAATAGTTTTAGGTCTGTGTTGGTTCACAATTTGATGCCCAAGCAAAACCAATTGAAAACCAATGACATAATCAAAGATCTCATTTGCTCTGAAGATGCTCTTTCATCACTTTAATCTCGTTTACAGCACTCTAAACAAATTATCAATAAGTCATTTCTTTACTTTTAGGTGATTTGATATTTACAAGATTTAAAATAAATCGTCGAAATGACTCGTACAGACAATTTTATCATACTTAAAAATTTAAGCCAGCAACTGAACTTGTTTTTAAGTTGTATAAGGGGGATTTTCTACTGTGAGTATGTATTAACTTTGTCTCTGAAATTATAAGATCTAAAAATAAACACAAGTTTCGTCATATTAAGCATTCAATGGGCCTGAGCCGCAATTTGAACTGAATCAATCCAGCTGACATGCACTTTTGGTTTGACTTACCTCTTTACCACAGTATATCACAATAAAAAAGCTGAATTGGGATGAATAACCTCTTTACCTGTTGCTAAACTTAAACCAAAAGAAAACTACAATAATAAATGCTGTTGTTTTAAAGAGACACAAATGAATCGATATTTGTCATCCAGGAAGAGCTAAAATGAACATTCGATGAGAAATGTTTAAATCTGAAATCTTTGGTGAAACTCTAAAGGAGACACTTGTGAGATTATTGGAGCTTTTTCTAAAGAAGTCTCAGTATGCTGTCCATCTAATATGATTGCTGAGATATTAAATTTATGATTTTTCTTCCCTACAGGATGACACACAAGACAGTCTGCATGAGCTACATCTCACACACACACACACACACACACACACAACTGTCACATAAGGGTCTTAGAAACAGCTGCTACCCTTGGAAACATCAGACCGTCTGGGACACACAACACACACACACACACACACACACACACACACGCGAACACTCTCTCCTTTAGTGGCTAACTGATTTGCTTTCATTTAACTCGTAAATTAGCATGCTTTGCAGGCAGGCAGCGAGAGAGTGAGAGGCTGGGTGAGATGTGATTTGCTCTTCTGGCAAAGTGTTGCTGGATATGAAATATTCTCTCTCGGTGCAATTAAATTCATGCATTATGGAGCAGTTCTCTGAGTGTGTATGTGTGTGTGTGTACTTGTTTTGGCTATACTTGTGAGGATCAAATGTCCTCACTTATATTGTGACATAATGTCACACCCCACATTTGACAACGGACATTTCAACTAGCAAACTGTCAAACCATATTAAGCATTCAAAGGGCCTGAACCACAATATGAACTTCAGAATAATAAACCAAAAGAAAACCATATAGTAAAACGAAGATGTCAATGTGCATTAAATACTCTACTGTACAGATATCTCTTGAACACAGTATGTCGATCAGAGCAGTTGGATTCGGATGGTTTCACTCTCTTTCTCTGGACTCAGACCGTTGAGCAGTTCATTAACTGAGATCAATACATCATTGCAGGAGATCAAAGAGATTTTGATTTAGTTCTCTAGCTGCTTTAATAGGATGGAAGATTGTTGGTGTGAACATCAATATAAACAGGTTGAAGTCGTTATAGTGGTTAATGATCCCTCAATAATCAGAAGACTGTACTGCATGCAATAAAAAACACATCAGCTGACCTCAATAACAGGAATAGTTACATAATTGCAACTGGTTCATTTTTAACCCTGGGTTAATGTAGCACACAAGTCGTATGTAGCTACTGCTTTTATGTCTGTTTAGAGCAGTGTTGCCACTGTCACCAGGTTGTTTTTCCAGGAAGGTTGAAGTGACCCCAAATAATATTATATTTAGCGCCTGGAATTCGAATTTTACCAAAGGAACCGCACCAAAAACACGGATTTTACCTCTTTGATCGCGATTTTTACCAAGGGACCCCCGAAATCATTCTGTGAAAATCTCCTTTAATAAAAAATTATAATCAAAAGCTTATTTGTTAAAAATAATGAAAGGAAACATCTTTATTTAACTGCTGTTTAGTGTAACCCATAGACTGTTGGGTAAAAAAAAAAAAAAAAAACGTAGACGAAAAAGACGTAGTGTCCGTGACGTCATCCATAGGCACAGGACATGAGCAAGCAAAAACTGACTGAAGAAAAACGTAGCTTTACGCTCTCTATACAAAAAGAGTGCGTAACTGAACAACCAATAAGAGACTAGATCACAGAAAGGGAAACAAAAATACTTAAAGGGGCCATGTTCTCTTTTCTACAATATATTAATGTCGGCATGAAACAGAAGTTGCAATAGTTTTTTCTTTCCTGTGGATATTGAATTAATCTTGCGTCACTCCCGGATAACAGAAAATGGGCAAAGAGGCGGGACGTGGGTGGAGCAGTTTCAGTATAGTGACAGCAATCACTCAAGTGGCCACGCCCTAATTATGCAGAACTTTAAGGCTTAACACAATTTAAACCGATGAGTTCTAAAAAAAATTCACCCCCCTCACACGTGTTATGAAGGGCAAAATTTGCTATATAGATCAAAACCACAATTTGTACCAGGCTGTAAACATGTTTTTTTCTGCTGTAAAGTTTGGCATTTTAACATGGGGCTCAGTGAGATTCTGCTCTCTATTGGAGCCTGTCCCTAGTGGCCAGTCGACGAATTGCAGTTTAAGTCACTTCTGTGTTGGCTTCATGAGAAACTGGGGGAGTTTGCTGCTTGGTGTAACCCTGCTCTGTGCGGGCCTCGAACCCCAGTCTCCGGCGTGGTGAGGTTTGTCTGCACAGACAGCTCTTACAAGCCGGCCTGTGATTTATTAGCTTTTTAAATGAGTTCAAAATGTATTTTTATCATCAAGTGAGTAGCTCACCTTTTGACATTACTGTCACAGAGTCACATGACTAAAATGAATAGAGGAGGGAATCGTTCTGTGGCGCAGAACAGAAAAAGACAAAATGAAAATGAAAAACAATGCATTAAAATGAGAACAGCAATGTCCAAGTGAACAGCACTTGGTTCACATTGGTAAGCTGGTAAGTCAATCAACATTTAACATTGTTGTCCAAGAGGGCAAAGTGATTAACATTTTATCAGTTCACTCAAAAAATAAAAAATGGGGCAGTATGTTTGTGAATGGCCATTAGATACATTTGATTTACATGTTAACATGCAAAATAGTCAGCTTTCGTCGAAAATCAACATTTTTAATTCAAAATGGTCATTTGTGTGAAACATGTAGTTTTTTTAAAACTCTTCCCAGACAGCAACATAGTGTGGATTACATGCGGACCAGATGTGGGCCGACACCATGTTGCTGTCAGGGTTGCTACTTCATACTTCATTACAAAACAGTGTCGAACTTTGGCAAAAAAGTGATTTTATAATGTCTAAATATGAATCCAAAAGCTAAACTATATTAGCAGATGGAAATGGCAAATGAGCCAATGAATGAACGATCCTGTGCAGCCATCTTCTGTCATAGTGCTCATGTCATGTCGTTTTCATTTTCAAAGAGTTTATTTTTTCACCAGGAGGCAAAAATCTTCCACTTAAGCATGGCACATTTTTAATGAATTATCTCCATGAATAAACATGAAAAAATGCAATTTTTCAAACTGATTTACATAAAATGTTCCCATTTTATATAACTATACACAAATTAATCTGAATAATTTTGAGGCAAAAACAAACGAACAAATAAATGAATAAAAATCAAATGCCTCCAAAACTGCTTAAAAAAAAGCTGTTTGAAAAAAATATTTAAAAAATGAGTTCTACTGTCTGGGGTCGAACAGTCATCAGAGGGTTAAAGGGGTTGTTGTTATACACACTATACACATACACTATCAAAAATGGGGGGGGGGGGGGTCGCATCTTTTTCCCCCCTGATGAGGTTTGCATCCCTCCAAGCATGAGCTAGTTATTGGGCTTTTGGCCTCATCTTCTGTTAATGCAGACGGGCACATTATGCTTTGCAGTGTGCAGTCAAACATGATATCAGAAACAATTGGATGTGTGAGTATTACCTCATCCAGATGTAATTTCATAATTACAGAAGCTAAGTCATTGACTTGCAGAAAGTTTTGCGTGACTGTTAGTGTCAGGGGACAGAATATACTGGGGCCAACACAGATCTTGCAAACCCCTCAGCAAATACGCAGTTTGCCCCTTGTTACGCAGTTTGCCCCTTTCATTTTATATGGACAAGAGACATCATTCTGTGCTCAATGGAAGTTTGAAATGACATTAGAGTTAGTAAAAAGACAGAATTTGTGTATATATGTATGTATATATATATATATATATATATATATATATATATATATACACACATACACAAATTCTGTCTTTTTACTAACTCTAATGTCATTTCAAACTTCCATTGAGCACAGAATGATGTCTCTTGTCTATATATATATATACACACACACACACACACACACACACACAAATATTTATTCATTTATTTATTTAATTTTGGGTGAGCTATCCCTTTAAATTTGCTATATTTTCAAGAAATGTTTTGGATTAACAATAACATACTGCAACTCTTTGCTTCAGACTTTTTGAGTAATGACAATTTCTAAAGAAAGAAACAAAGTTTTAAGTTGATTACTTTTTCCAACTTATTGAGTTGTGGTCCTGGAGCTAATTAATGTGATCTATTATTTCAGTTAAATCTATTAATAGAATATGCTATGACACAGAAACTCTTTTAAATATCAAGCAGAACAGCATTAAACACTTCATTACAAAACTAACTCTCCTTATAACTTAAACATCCTGGAAACTACTCAATTTCCAAAGTTATCGAGACAATTGCATTAGGTTACTTAATTTAAAAATAAAAAAAAACAATGAATGCAAAAAAATTGAGTTTAAATCATACAATGTTAAGTTGATGTAATGATCAACATTATTATGTCAACAAAAAATTATGCTTGCAAAAAGATTTAACTCAATAAATTAGTATTTTGCTTTACATGCAACCATGCATTTATTTAAGTTTTTGCTAAGCCGCTGAATTTCTTTTTAGAGTGTGGCACAATATGTTACTCTTACAACACATTTTCTCGGGTACAGTGTGTGAACAGATTTCTATTCTGAGACGCAAGGAGAGAAAACAGACTCATAATAGAACATGTGTAAAACTGAGAAAAGAGAGAAAAAGAGAAACTCTTCTCACTGAACTGTGATTCTCAAGGGACGAGTAAGCAACATTTGGTGCTGTCGTTTAAAGCTGTCTACCTAATGCACACACACACACACACACACACACTCACAGAAGTGGTGTGCACAGAGCCTTCTTTGCATAAACAGCCGATTAACGACGCCACGAGAAGCGCTGAAGAACTGTCACAGACTCTGGAAGTGAATGAGGTGATTCTTCAGAGAAACAGACTGCAGTAAAACCACCTGCTTTAAAAGCGCTCCCTGCAGGCGCTATTCAGCTCCTCGTACTCAACAGCTGTGGTGCAAGCAAAATGAGATTAATTAAACACACTGTGGGATGTTGGACTTTGTCAGCAGCATGTCAAATGAAATGGGGATTAAAACCTTGGATGTCTTTGGATCTCCAGCAGTGATTTCAGGTCTGAGATGCCGTTTTGCGTTCCACTGTGCTGCTTTCCATTGTTTGTCTATGTGAAACATGCACAATGGGAATTGTAAGAATGTCCATATTTAAAACTTTATAAATTATAATCACTGGCTTACGGCAGATGGCCGTACATGCGTTGATGAGAGAGTCGAGTTCCAGCGGAAGGGTGACCTCTGACCCGTAACTCCTCTTCTCGAAAGATCAAAATCATCTGGAATTTTTCTTTAAAACTTCTCATTTTAGACCTCTAATTCGTAACCAGATTTTCTATCATTTGTGCTTCAATGTTCATCTATTCTGACCTAAGGTTATGCTATGCCTACATCATACGTCGGGTCAGAGGTCACCCTTCTGCCGAAACTCAACTCTCTCGTGAATGAGCAGACGGCCGTTGCTGGAGGTTTTAAACATGGGTGTTTTTCTAACAAAAACCCATCGCTACACTTCAGGAGGCATTTATTTGACCCCTGGAGTCATGGATTACTTTTATGATGGATGGATGCATTTTTTGGAGCTTCAAAAACTCGAGCGCTATTCAATGCCATTACAAAGCTGGGAAGAGCCAGGACATTATTAAATATAACTCTGATTATGTTCGTCTGAAAGAAGATAGTCAAACATACCTAGGATGGCTAGAGGTTGAATAAATTATGGGATAATTTTCATTTTTGAGTGAACTATTCCTTTAAAGCCTAAAAGGATGAAAAGACATAAAAGCAATTGCTCCTAGTTATTTCGAGCTTATTTTAATGGGCTGACATGCAAACAGTCTCAGAACGGCGTTCCTGTTGCTCAAACAGTCACGCTTTACTTGATAAAATGTATGACTTGAAATCAGTGTAAGTTGGTTTACTTAAAAGCATCTGTCAAATGCATGTAAATTCATATGGTCAGGATTCACTACTATAATTGCAAGTATGCAGTCCTGTTGGTTATTAGATTTTTTCAAATATCTTTTTTTAAAGGATTAGTTCACTTCAGAATTAAAATTTCTTGATAATTTACTCATCCCCATGTCATCCAAGATGTTTAAGTCTTTCTTTCTTCAGTCGAAAAGAAATGAAAACATTCCAGGATTTTTCTTCATATAGTGGACTTCAATGGGGTTCAACGGGTTGAAGGTCCAAATGTCAGTTTCAGTGCAGCTTCAAAGGATCTCCATGATCCAGACGAGGAATGAGAGGTTTATCATGAAACGACCATTTAAAAAAAAAAAAAAATGCACTTTTTATGCACATTTTATGATGTCGGACGATTTTGAAGTTGGAGGAGAAAATGAGATGGAGGTACTTCCACCTACGTCATGCGTGACCTTTCCAACATGATGACGTAATATGTGACGCATCACAAAGCAATGCAAGACCAACATTTGTGGTTAAAAAGTATTTTTTTTTTTTTAGAAAATGGCTGATGGTTTCTCCAGATGAGACTCTTATTCCTCGTCTGGGATCATGTAGATCCTTTGAAGCTGCACTGAAACTGACATTTGGACCTTCAACCCGTTGAACCCCATTGAAGTCCACTATATGGAGAAAAATCCTGGAATATTTTCCTCAAAAACCATAATTTCTTTTCGAAAGACAGACTTAAACATGACATGGGGGTGAGTAAATTATCAGGAAATTTTAATTCTGACATGAATTAATCCTTTAAGCAAAATAAATAAAGTGTGAGGGTATTATTTTAGTAGGCTTTTGCTGATATACTATTATAGTACATGTTAATATTTTGGTTTCTAATAGACATAATGAAGTGTTTATTTTACAGGTTATGTGTGTCGTGTAAATATGACGTGTCGATTAGTCAGCATTTATCTCAGCTATCTGTCCTTGGACTGGTGTGTGTTATTTCATATAGCCTCCTGTGCAAATCTTTCTTCTTTCCCCTCATTAGTTTAAATGTTAAGCAGGATGTGATATGGGATGTCACGCTCTCTTCTTAAATCATCTCATCTGAGGGAATTTGAGATGCTGCCTGAACTGAATCACAATGAAAATACATATGCAGCATATATTATGATGTTTGCTATGGGGATTAGTGATTTGAATGTATTAAACTTGGGCTTTATTAATTCATCAGAAAGAAAATCAGTTTGATTCGGACAAGCAAGCAACCGCTTATAGCAAACATCCAAAAATCAGTAGCAACCACTGAGCAGTGCCTTGGCAACCATTCTGAGTAAACTGGCATTATGATGGCAAGTTTTGTACAAGCAAACATTTTCCTAAAAAAGCTTTTGAGCTGTTTGTGCAGTAGCATCTTTTGATTTCCCCCAATAATGTTCAGTCAACGGAAAATAAAGAGCTTCAGCTGATCGGAACGATTTAGTGCCGGAAGATCATTAATTTGTTTTGCAATAATGTTCAGTCAACTGTTCTTCTTCACAGTCTGTGTGTGTGTTTTCATATATTTTCTCTCTCTTGCACATTTAGCAGCACGACAGAACAAACTCGTGCTGCTGCAGTGTTTTTGCTGAGGTGTGTGGTTCACCTTCCCCCCCAAAACAGCAATAAACGACGGCAATAAACCAGCGTACGCTGCTGGATCTGCCTGCACCAAGGCCAACACACAAACAACAAAATCTGATTTACAAGCTATGTGGAGTGCTAACACTGAATTCATTGGTATCATGCTGTCAGTCCAGTGTTAATATGAGTTGTAACACATTAGTCTTCAATTAAACTTCCGCTACATTGCACACAGAGGGGGTGAGTGTTTAACTGCTCAATTAAACCTGATTAACTTCATGGAAGACCTCGATGGCCTCTTGAGGAAAAAATGTGGAGATATGATGCCATCTACTGGTGCTAAACAGATGTAACAGCAATAGTTGTGTCCTAAATGATACACTGCATGCACTTATACAACAGCCTACTCAACAGTGTGCAGGCCGGGTCCAACATTTCACACCTTGTTTTTTCAGTTAATTTAGTGCATCATCCAGATATTTAAAGTGCACTTTTTCTTTTTGGAATTATCTGTATGAACACACATCTCACACTATACGAAACGGCATAGAATAGTGCATAAGTACACCAATTGACCGCTGGTAGTTTGATTGACAGGCGATCTGACCAATCATAACCCCGAATCTGCCATTTTGTCCAACAACGCAGTTAGGGGTGTTAGTAGATTAATGTTGTCAATTGGGATGCAACTAATGAGAAATAAGGATGTCCACAAAATCTAAAAGTAATTTTTAGAAGTATAATATCCATATTCATGTTGGTTTCGTTTGTATACTTACTTGGAGTTTTTTATTAATGTCATTTATTATAATTGGAGAGTGATATTTTAATATACTATTATAATTTTATTAATAATTTAAATTAGTTTCTACTTTGTACATTTTTTGTATTCATTTTGATTTTACTTACTAATTTAAATTTTTCTGTTTTGGTTTTAAAATAATTTCTGTTTTTTTTTTATTTTATTATATATTATATTATATATTTTATTAACTAGCCTTAACATGTCAGAAACATCACATTTTTTATATCGTGCTTGTGGCTTCACTTTAATTGGCTCACAATCAGTCCTTCTTTATAGAATAATTTGCATCTAAATTATTCCATAAAATAATATTGAATGAATGTTAAACATGCAAGAGAAAGAAGAACAGAAATAAACACACAATGTATTCTATTGTCGGTCTAGAATTATATACCAAAATTGGGTCTTGTAGTGAATCATTAGCTTACTCAACTGTTTGTTTAACACGTGCGGTGGTTTAAATAACACAGGGAGCGATGGAATAATCTGTTCAAATCCCACAGACTATGATCAACTCCATAGTCCAGTTCAGGTCAGACCAGCCTGTTCACTGAACAGCTCATGTTTACACCCACAGGTGTGTGTTGGATACATGACGAATATGAAGAAGGTAGAGTAGACTATGAGTAATACCTGTACTTTATGAGCCAATACAATGAAATTCCTACATAAAAACAGACCAACGATGTAATACAGTACAACACATATAAAACTTTGCAGCACAATAAAATACAGTATAAAACAAACTTTATAATGCACACGTGTCTGTGTATATATAGTGTTAGTGTTCTTATGTAATTGAGGGCTTTGGTTTGTAGTAATGATGTTTTTTTTAATGAATAATTGGGGCATGCTGGGAGTTTTATGCCCTGTGGTGGGTTAATGAACAGCATGTCTTGCTCTTACATCATCTGTCCTTTACTGAACTTTGAGTTTTATCTCCACTATCTGATAGAAAGTTCTAGATGACATACATAGTACTATATTATTACACAGGTGTCACAATCTCTTATTATTTTAAATCCGTGAGAAGAGTTGAATTGTCAAGCCATTATAGCCACGTGATTTAAATGATTAAGAAGGCCAAGTAGATTTATAGCATTGTACTAAAAATCAGAGACTTGCATCAAAAGTTTGGGGTCATATTGTTTTATGTTTTTGGAATGAAGTCTCTTAAACAAACAGAACCCAAACACAGAACAGCCAGGGAAACTCAAAAAGATTTTTATTGAAAAAAAAAAAACAGACATTAGCCAGCAGAGCTGAGAAACAAAAGCCCCATAGGGCAACACACACACAAAAACTAACAAAACACAACAGGAAAAACCAGCAGTCAATCCACAGGCCAACTGGTAACTAGAGACACAAGAGGTAATATAAAAAAAATCAGCACAGGATAGAGAACAAAAGGAGAATAAAGAGGGAAATAAATCAGGAGGGTAACAACAGAGAACAGGTGGGACAAATGAACCAATAATCAGGTAACAAGAGGGCGGAGCCAAGACTAGAGACTGACAGAAGGGCACATGGCACACAGAAACAAACAAAAGGCACGTGGAAACCAAACATGACAGAAGCCGTGTGCTCACACACGCACCCAAAACATATCACATAAGAGTGCAGAGAACAACCCCAAAACCGTACGCTCAAGACAAGACAAACAACATGGGTCCTATTTTAAAGATCTAAGCGCATTTTTGCTAGTTTAACGACGAAAAAAAAGGCCTGTGCACCAGACACATGGTCCAAAAGGGTTGTACCTAGTCTCTTAATGAGGCACAGGTGTGTTTTGGGCATAACGACTGGTCAAATTACTGGTCATTCTTATACATGCAGTGACTATCCATTATGACATGTAGACATTTTTATCTTTATGTACACAATAATAATCTTTACATTGTAATCCTTTGATTTTTAATATTTGGCATGTTTGTGTACCTGTGTTGTGCACGTGTTGTGCTCTTTTTCACACTTACAAATAAGCAGATAGTTACTAGTTTGCGTATCATATATAATAGTATGCATATTTGGCGTGTTATCTGAGGAGAAGGCTCTGAGCCCGAACCCAGAGTACTCCCCCTGTATTTCTGCTTTAGGAAAGTAACCAGGTGAGTGTGAGGAGATGGGATGGTGGAGGGATGGTGGAGGGATGGTGAGACAACTGCGTATGTATATATATATATCGGTCTCCACTCATACCGATTGGGTAGACATGTTGATCGCTGATTGATGACTGCTGGTTGTGAGTGATGTGATGATTATTTAGATCATTTGAATGTGTCCCTCCCAAACATTGTTATTAAAACATCATAAATAACAAAAGAAAAAATTTGGCGCCATTGATTTCAGAGCAGGTTTTTGTTGATCAATGGCACAGTCCTTTTCAGTTCCTCAAAATAGCAACACGCCAACAATGCACCTGAACATGCTTTGTTTTCAGACCAGCACGTCCGTGGGCGAAGAGATGTGCGCGAGTGCATTTGCCATTTAAACAACGTGGCACTGGACGTGAAATTGATAACTGTGTCAGGCTGAAACTAGCTAGAAACGCTTGCGTCGCGCCTGACGTCACATGATAGGGCCAGGATCCTGTCACCAAACTACACTGTAAAAAAGAATTGTTGGTTTAATTTAAAGAAAGTTAACTGGTTGTCTTAATGTTTTTTGAGTTCATTGAGATTAAAAATTTGAGTTGATACAATGATTGAGAAAGACTGAGGGAAAACACGAGGTATATATACAAGGGCAAACAAAGGGAGCTAAACAAGATAATTAAGAAGACACACCTGAAACGAGGACTCCAATCAAATTAGTTACCAAGGATACAGACAGGTAAATGAGGAGAACTCAACTAATTAACAAGAAACTGACTAAGAAACTGAAGATAGAAAGGAAATGAAAACTGATAACAAACAAACTATAAACATGAACAAAGTAAACCAAACATGTAACAATATTATGTTATCTGAACCACATTAAAATTATTTTTTACAGCGTAAGAACAAGACAAATCAAGGTGACAGGACCCTGACAAAAATACAGTAAAAACTTATATCCAGTAATAATTTATATCCAGTGATCAGAGCTGAATTTTCAGCATCATTACTCCAGTCTTCAGTGTCACATGATCTTTCAGAAATCATTCTGATATGATGATTTGATGCTCAAGAAACATTTATGATTATTATCAATGTTGAAAACAAGTTGTGCTGCTTCATATTTTTGATGAAACTGTGATACATTTTATTTTTCAGGATTCTTTGATGAATAGAAAGTTCAGAAGAACAGCATTTATTTGAAATAGAAATCTTTTGTAAAATTATAAACATTTTTACTGTCACTTCTGATCAATTTAACGCGTCCTTGCTGAATAAAAGCAATTCTTATTGAGCTTCTTTGTTGTTTTTATTTGTTTTTTTCATATGTGTGTTACATTTGCAGTATTTTTCATAAATGTCAGCTCAGGGCATCTGGCTATATTTTTAGTAAAGTATGTTTTATATATTCAAATATTATAACAATAACACAACTTGGTGCATCTATAATGTTATATCTATATGATACAACACCACTCATTTGATTTAATAAGGCTCTATTGTTGTTGTTTATTTATTTATGTGACCTTTTTTAAATGTAGCCAGTAATAAAAAGCTAAAAATAAAAGAAATTAATTCAGGTATTCAAAAAGTTGCTCATCCAAACTCATCCTTACTGGAGTAGTGTGACAAATATTCCTTCTTCTCTGTAATTGCATGCATGACAATATGTGAAATCCTTTTCTGCTATATGGAATAAATTTTATATATATATATATATATATATATATATATATATATATATATATATATATATTCCATATAGCAGAAAAGGATTTCACATACATATATATATATATACATATACAAAACTGGAACATACATATATATATATATATTCCAATATTAAACATAAAATACAATGCAAAACAACACAACATCAACCACTTACAGCCTGCAACGCGAGCACAATAGAAAACAGAGCAATAAGGGATTGAATTAACGGATGAATTTTCATATTAACTGCTGGCTTCTTTCCACACCTTAGCAGCTTTTGGCTCCAGAATGCATGAGGCAATATTGCACAACGAGCGCGCATTCCTGTCCAGAGCGCGCATGGAGACGCGTCAGCACTTTTTCCAGCAGAAGCCGGTGCTCGTGTGGAGCTTTAATTATTACGTGTTTTATACTTATTACTTGTTTTATAATTCTGCATCGCCATTAATTAGCTCGAGGAGGTAGATACTTCTCCATTTCTCCAATCAGAAAGAGTAAGGATATGGTCTCATTCATCTCTGACGCCTCCCTCTCCATACGTCCATGAGTGAAGCCTCACTGAACGGCATATAACAGTCCGGACGTAGGTAAGACTGAGGTGGGGAATCCCGTTCCAACATTGCGTATCATAAACCCTCCGGATTTCATTAACATTATTATTCATGAGTAAAAGCGCAGGTCTCCTCCCCTCGATCGCGCTATAGTGGTCAGCTGGGTTTATTAGTCCTGAGCCATATAGATTCGGTCAGGAAAGCGCGCACGAGCATTTAAAGGGACACGGAGACGCGCTGAACAGATTGTTCTGGTGTAAAAGATTTTGATTTATATCTGTATATTCCATTTTTCTAGTGATTTTATTGTATTTTATTTCACTGATCATGGCCCAAGGTAAGACAAATACCCATGGACCTTTTTTCTAAGTTTTACATATGAGATTATGAAATTAAACTTTTTTTGAGTTTTTTATTTAACACGATCTCAGACATTTTTCAGCTTAGTCTACAGAGCTCTGAACGTGACATCATTTTTGGAATGTAATTGTAGATACATTATGCAAACTGGTATTTCACTCTCAGAAAAAACGTATGTACATTTTATAGATACTAATAATAGATACTATTTTATAGATACAAAGGTGTATCTTTTTGATCAGCTTTTATACCTTTTTTTCTGAGAATGTTGGAGGCGACCCATTTTTATGGCTAACTTTACAGGTTTTAACTCTTATTTTACACAACATCTACTACAGGTATTGAAGATGTGCAAAGTCAATGTTTGTAAAGGTAAGCATGAATAGAAAATCTATCTTCAGCAACCCTACCTGGTTTGTCTCCGTAGAAAGTGAGAGGAGCACGATGATGGAGTTCTGGAAGGAACATTCCAAGCTGGCAACAGTGGAGGAGATGATGTTGGATTCGAACGCGCAGGAACTGACCCAACACGAGCTGCCAGAGATCCTCTCCCTGCTCCCTTGTCTGGCTGGTTCTGATGTGCTGGAACTTGGTGCTGGAATTGGGTCAGTGATTCCCATTAGACCTCTGATACCATACGAGCACGCTCAGGTCATATGTAATCCTAAAATAAAAAGCATAGGAAATTATGTTTTGCATAAACATAAATGTTTTTTCTATACTATTCATTATTCTCAATCCAATGAATGCCTTATACAACAATCTATCAAAGACATGATCCTTCAGAAATCATGCTGATTCGCTGCTCGTGAAACATTTATGAATATTATCGATGTTGAAAACACCTGCTTCATGTAGAAACTGTGATGCATTTCTATGATGAACAGAAAGTTCAGAAGAACAGCATTTTTGTAACATTATAAAGCCTTTACTGTTTGTTCTGTAACTCTCATTATTCTCAGTGCAATGGTTATTCTCATGAGATTCAACAAAAACTACAGTACAACATTTTCCATCTTGTTCTGCATCTGATTTCTTTATTTGAGGTCATATTGTCCCCTGTGTGGAATAGAAATCTGATGAAAATCTGATCAAATGTAAATTCTGAGGTCGGATCTTGTGGTCATCTGTTTCTTGACCAGTACTGAGCGTTTAAGCATGCTTTATGTGCCCCATTGTTTTCATGACCTTTGCTCTTTTCAGTCGGTACACGCGTCACCTCATTGGCAAGGCCCGTCATGTGACCGCTGTGGACTTCATGGAGAAGTTTGTGGAAAAGAACAGAGAGGAAAACAGTCACCTGGGCAATGCTGAGTTCATCCAAGCTGACGTCACAAAGCTGGACTTCCCTAAACACAGGTGCGAGAAAAACCTTCAGCAGAGTATGAATATATTCAGCCCTCTAAACAGAGCTAGATAGTTCTCTATATCTATCTATATGTGTGTGTACATATATATAGACATATGACATATAGACACTATAACAAAAAATGTTCAGACTGGGACATTTTTCATCATAGTGTCTATATGTCATATGTCTATATATATTTGTATGTTTGTATATGTTTATCAGTGCTGTCAAACGATTAATCGCGATTAATCGCATCCAAAATAAAAGTTTGTACTTTTACTTTGCTTTTTTGATACGATTAAGCGTGATTAATTGACCAATCAGAGCAGAGTAGACCAAAATACAAAAATTTAAAAACACCCATGAGGAGTCATCAAAATTTTAGTCAGTTTTTCTGGATGAGAAAGACTAAAAAAAAATCAGTCTAAAAATGAACAACAGAAAAACATCCCATCTCATCTAATGTCTTCATCCATCCATCCCTCACTTCATCTCTCTCTCTCTCACACACACACTTTCTGTTTCAGTTTTGACCTGGTCTTCTCTAATTGGCTGTTGATGTATCTGAGTGATCAGGAGCTGAAGTCACTGGCTGAGAAGTTTCTCAGGTGGCTCCGCCCAGGCGGCTACCTGTTCTTCAGAGAGTCCTGCTTCCACCAATCAGGTTAGAGAAACAATGTGAAATTTCTTGTTTTTCACAAATGATATTGTAATCTTATTCTCTGACTGGTGACAACATGATATTTAAAAAAAAAAAACTGAATAATGGTCCTGGATCCTATAGTTACGGAAATAAAACATTATTTAGATAAACATTGATATAAATACAGTTTATTGTCATTATTGAAGGCTGAAACAGATTAAAATATAGGGCAGGACATGATTTTGTCAATCGGGAACTGATTATATGGTGGAAGTGTCTCTGTGACAGAACGCATTTAGGAATCATGCTTTATTGCATTATTGGTTTTAAGTATAAGTATTTCTACAGGTTTAAATGTTCATCTTTTTGACCTCCACAGGTGACAGCAAGCGAGATTTTAACCCCACACACTACAGAAGTCCTGCTCAATATAACCATCTGATGACGTCAGTGCTGCTGGACGAATCAGAGAAGACGGAAAAGAAATACTACGGCTTTGACATGGTGCTCAGTAAAACAGTTCAGACCTATGTGAAGGTAAACCAGTCCATCACCAAACTGTTATCAAGACATGAACTCTGTATGAAAAAAAAAATCTGAAATGAAACTGTTCTATTAGATGAAGAAGAACCAGAACCAGTTGTGCTGGCTCATGCAGAAAGCCCGTCGTGATGCGGTTGAGCAGCATCAGGGCGGCTTTTCCACATTCCAGGAGTTCCTGGATAACCAGCAGTACACCAGAAAAGGAATCTTACGTTACGAGAAGATGTTCGGCTCTGGATACGTCAGCACAGGCGGACTCAGCACGACCAAGGTCAGGGGTGCAGAATACGCAGGGTCATACAGCATCAAAAGAGTCATGTGACATTAATCTAAATACATACATGCAGTAAATGCTATATGTTAATAGTAAAGTCCAGCAAGATGTCAGTATTGTGTGATTTATATTTTACATATAATATTTCCACTTTGTTTGTTCTGCCAATAAAAATAGATGCAAAAGAAGCCACAGCAGAGCTGTTGTAACACCAAACATTTGTTCCTGAATAATTAATTTTTAACAAATTGTTTAATGAATGATTTAATGACTCGGGAACGAAACAAGCTGCTGAAAAATACCTTTTCCTGTGTTTCTTTCATGAAGGAATATGCATTTTTTAACACATCATGCAATGACAGCCCCTTGTTCGTTCATGAACGACTCGGTTGAATGAATGATTCAATGACTAATAAGGGTATGTTTACTCAACAATAATGTGCTAAAAACGGAAAAGGTTTTCCTTTTTGTTTTTTCACGTATAGACGACAACATTGTGAAAACAATCCTCATTCACACGGATCTACGAAAAGATTAAAAATGCTGAATTCTGCTGTCAGGCCAGTAGATGGCGATGTCTCTTTGTAAAGAAACACTACACGCCCATAGATTGAACATGTAATACGCATGTGCATGACGTCAGTTTTCACATACTCACATTTTTGTTGTTTACACAGAAACAATAATGTTATCTTTTATATATATATATATATATATATATATATATATAAAAAAATCGCACTTTAAAACCCATTTTCATGCCCCCAAAATGCCATTATCATGTAAATGAACAGGCCAAAATGCATAAAAAGTTTTATATTTTTAGTTGTTGTGTCAGGTAAACGGCCCCTCAGACAGCCCCTTAATTGTTTCCTTCCTAAATGAATCTGTGTTTTTTAACGAATTGCGGTTAAATGAATGACTCAAGGACTGGTTCGTTAAAAACAGCCGCTTGTTTCATTCCTGAATGAATCAGGGGTTTTAAATGAATTGGTAAAATAAATGCTTCAAGAGCTCATTCATATATGCAGCCTCTTGTCTCTGAATGAATGAATGAGCATTTTTGAACAAATCATTTGAATAAATCAATAACTGACTCACATACAATACGGCCACTTGTCGCCACCTACTGGAGAAACTACATAACTTTCGGAAGGAGTAACTGAAACGTTCATATCCACTCTAGATCAGGGAGATCAACTATTGCCTCATTTTTTCTTTGGATATCAGTGGAGAACTACTGCTCTCTGCATTCTCAGTGTTATCTCATCATTTAGTGAATAATTAATGGTTTGTTTTCTGTTAATCTCTTTGATATATTAATCTGTAACCCATCAGGAGTTTGTTGATATGCTGAACTTGACCGCAAAACAGAAGGTTCTAGATGTCGGCTGTGGGATTGGAGGTGGAGATTTCTACATGGCCAAGGTGAGCCAAAGGTTGACATATGATGGGTTTATGTGTTGCCACAGAACGTGTTTCACGCTCTTTAAGTCCACTTTCCTCAGGACCTTTAAACTTTCTAGAGACGTCAATGTTATCAAACATAAATTCAGTTAAAACTCTATTTTAACAGGTGTTGGCTTACAATCTGACTACTTGCACATGATCATTCACTGCTGCTGTTTCTGATTACCGTGACATGATTAATTACTAACTATCTTGTTTTAATGACAGACCTTTGGAGCAGAGGTTCTGGGAATGGACCTGTCCTCAAACATGGTGGAGATCGCAATGGAGAGAGCCGTCAAAGAGAAACTCCCATTAGTAAGTTGAGTTTTTAGCAAAAACATCAAATACATAGCAACCACCCACAACACCCTAGCAACCAAATAGCTTAGGCAAAAAAACTACTCAAAAAAGCTTCTTGACTGCATAGCAACACCCTGACAACCACCCACAACACCCTAACAACAATCGAGCAACTGCATAGCAACACCCTGGTAACCACATGGACACCGTAGAAACTGCATAGCAACAGCCTGGCAACCATGCACAACACCCTAGAAATCATCTATAACAACAATCTAGCAACTACATAGTAACACCCTGGAAGGACCCAGATCACCTTGATCAACAACCACATAGCAAAGCACAACTACTCAGAATAGCTCAGTAACCACATAGCAACACCCTGGCAACCACCTATAACAACCTAGCAACTGCATAGCAACACCCTGGCAACCACCCATAACACCCTAACAACAATATAGCAACTGCATAGCAATGATCTGGCAACCACCCAGATCACCTTAGCAACCTCATACCAAATCACACACTACTCAAAACAATTCATCTGCATAGCAACACCCTGGTAACCGCATGGACACCCTAGTAACTGCATAGCAAAGGCAACAAACTACTCGCAACAGCTTTGCAACTCCATAGCATCACCCTGGGAAAAACCCAGATCACCCTATCAACCACAGAGCAAAGCAAAACTACTCAAAACAGCTCAGCAACTTCATATCAATATCATAGCAACCACCTATCAACTGCATGGCAACTCCCTGGCAACCACCCAGGGCAACCTAGTAACTACATAGCAAAGCACAACTACTCAGAACATTTCAGCAACCACATATCAACACTGTAGCTACCACCTATAACAACCTAGCAACTGCATAGCAACACCCTGGCAACCATCCAGAACATCCTAGTAACTACCTAGCAAAGTGCAACAAATTACTCAGAACAACTGCATAGTAACACCCTGGAAACCACCCATCACACCATAACAACCACATAAAACAGCCTAGCAACTACATAGCAATGCCCTGGTAACCACCCATAACACCACAGCAACAATTTATAACAATCTAGCAACTGCAATACAACACTCTGGCAACCACCCAGAAAGCCCTAGCAACCACAGAAAGTCCATGAAACTACTCAGTACAGCTTAGTAACTGAATAGCAACACCCTGGTAACCAGCCACAACACTGTAGCAACGACCTATAACAACCTAGCAACTGCATAGAAACACCACAGCAACCACCTATAACAAAACAGAAACTACATAGCAACAGCCTGGGAACCACCCGTAAAACCTTAGCAAGCCCACAGCAACAGCACAACAAACGACTTAGCAACCACATAGCAACAGCATAGCATTACTATTCAACTATCTGTCTGCATTGACACTATTGTATGAGAAATGAACTGAGCTGGTTGATGACATCACTGTTTTCTCCAGAGCTGCTGTGTAGATAAATTAACTAAATTAATAACTAATGATGTTTACAACGGAACTGAATCAACACTGAACTGAATCAACACTGAACTTACATAAGCTGGACGATGACACTATTTTCTACAGCTAAAACAAACTTTGTTGCATAATTGTCCTGTTATCATTGAAAAGCTGTATTGTAAAAAGTGCTATATAAAGTGCTATATAAATAAATGTGACTTGACTTGACATTATGGCAGGGAGTTTTTCCACAGGAAAAGTAAAAATCTGTTATTTAAACACATTTTTTTATACATTTTAAATACGTCTAGCTTTGAGAATGAACAGAGCTGCATTCTGGGACAGCTTTGACTGTCGTTCTGCACCTCCTGATAGTAGATTAACTTTGTCTTTCCTTTGCAGGTGCAGTTTGAGGTGTCAGATGCCACAAAAAGAAGGTTTCCGGATGACTCATTTGATGTGGTTTACAGCAGAGACACGATTCTGCACATAAGGGACAAACTTGACCTCTTCAGAAAATTTTACGTGAGTGTTCACACAGGTAAACAGGTGCTTGTGTGTATGTTTTCATGCCTGTGACTTTAAATTTGAAGTAGCATATACTTGTGTGTGCATGCATAAGGCTTGTGCGTGTTTGTATGAGGACATACTAATAATAATCTGTATGTGTAAATGTTCTGTCAGTGGGTACCAGGTGTGTGTGTGTGTGTCTGTGTGTTTGTGTGTGTGTATTCCGGTGAATAAGTGTGTTTAGTGTTTGTGGTTTTAACAGTTAACATCACCTTGTGCCTCCTTTATTTTGGCCTCAAACGAGATGACACATTACTTATGGCCTATGAAAACAAACCTTTGTGTTTGCACCGAACTATAGTGGATAGTACCCAAATAGGCAAATACAATGACATAGTATGCAAATAAAGCAGACATGCAAAATATTTGTCAGGATTAAGACTATAGAGCAAACTAAATATGCATTGTCTGCCCTCTAATGGACAAATCATGTATTGTCATA
This sequence comes from Zacco platypus, assembly GCA_038088235.1. NCBI lineage: Eukaryota > Metazoa > Chordata > Actinopteri > Cypriniformes > Xenocyprididae > Zacco > Zacco platypus. The sequence continues at coordinate 26,221,743 of CM076079.1, read as the reverse complement.
GGGGTACATGATAACAGATTGAACTATTGCTTTAACATGTCTATGCATGTGTTTTTCAGTCATGGCTGAAGCCAGGCGGTAAACTGCTGATCAGTGACTACTGCTGTGGAGAGAAGCCCTGGTCTCCAGCGTTTCAGGATTATGTCAACCAAAGGGGATATATTCTCTACACACCTCAGAGATACGGACAGGTGGGACACATGATACACAAGTACAAACCTAATAAAATCATAGTGTACCATTAAAGCTTGATTATATTGGTTAGTACTGAAGCAATCTAGTAAGAGCTTGGCCTCAAGAGGGGCACTAGTGCCTTGTTAGCGTACCTGCCGCTGGAGATGCTGGTTCAAATCCCGCTTGGAGCAGGTTGCGCAGGGCCAGTGATATTTTGTGCCGTGACCCGGATTGGAGTGAGGTTTAGGGGGGTAAGTGTATCGGAGGCAAGCAAGTAAATAAGCTGTGCATGTAAACCTCACTCCCCTGGCCTCAAGAGGCATGTTAGAGTCTACAATCTTTAGCGTCCTTGTTAGCCTGCCCTCCTCCCATGCCGGAGACACTGGTTCAAAATCCCGCTCGGAGTGGTTACATTTGGTGCCGTGACCCGGATAGGAGTGAGGTTTAGGAGAGTGAGAGTAATGTGCATGTAAACCTCACTCCCCTGGCCTCAAGAGGCACATTAGAGGCTGTGGTCTTTAGCATCTTTGTTAGCGCACTCGCCTCTCATGCCAGAGTCCCTGGTTCGAATTCCACTCAGAGCGGGTTAAAGTAAGACCAGTTATATGTACTGTATGTGCCAAGCAAAGTTGGCACAGGAACAAAAAACTTATTTATGCACCATGACCATGATAATGTTGAATGTGTTTGTGTGTGTTTTTCAGTTCCTGAGCGAGGTGGGATTCAGTAATGTTCGCGCAGAGGACAGGACAAACCAATTTATTCAGGTCATAAAGTCTGAACTGCAGAGAGCCGAGGAGATGAAAGAGGAGTTTATACAGGTAAACTCACACACTTATACTCGTACAACATCTACTTTACATTTACAACCTCACATTTGCATGCACACTGTTGGTGGAAATATTTTATTTTTCCTTTCCCCCCCTTTTTTATTTACAGTCATTGAAAACGTGTTTAGCATTCATTAAAGTTTTTTCGGAATATTGTTGGAAATGTCGTGCACGCATGCTGATAGAGCTCTTGTGATCGCTGTCTCCTCCACAGGAGTTCTCAAAGGAAGACTATGATGACATCGTAAAGGGGTGGACAGAAAAACTGCAGCGCTGCGAGACAGGAGACCAACGCTGGGGGCTTTTCTATGCCACCAAAGAATGAGAGAGAGGAGCAATCCGACTACTGATCAAATCACTATTTTTCAGATTAAATTCACTGTTAATTCTGTGAATTGCACAACAGTGTTGCAACATTTGAGTATTTTCAGAGCCGTAAGACCAACATACTGTTATGCAGCATAACTGAATAAAATTCCACTTTTCTTCACTCTTTTTCTTTGTTGGTTTGAATTTATATGTTTGTGCTTTTAGTGTGTTTGATAAAATCCTCAAAATCCCATGTGCAAGTGTACAGCTGTTCTAGCACTCAATGTGCTTTGGACCTTGTTATCAGCTGCAGATAAACACAGAAAAAAAGAGAGAACAAACAAACAATAATATTTGCCATTTTGTCCCAAGACACATCCATTTTTGTTTAAGCAAATATCTCTGAAAGACCTTACAGAGAAAATATCTTTCTGACATATTTTGGGCAATGTAATCATTTTAATATATGATATTCTAAAATTATATATTAGGACTGCAAATAATGTGCATAATTGCAAATAATTTATCTTTTAAAATAATAATTCTAATCCTATTTATTTTATTGCCGTGGCATCGATTAATCGCGAATAATCACATCTAACACAAAGGTTTATATATATATATATATATATATATATATTATATATATATATATATATATATATATATATATATATACTTACACACACACACACACAAACACACAAACGTTTACAATTTTTTATGATAGATGTGATGATTAATTGCGATTAATCGATTTGACAGCACTAATATTATTAAAATGTATTTTAATACTTTATCACCATAATCCTAAAAGAAACCTAAGATAGATAGATAGATAGATAAATAGATCTCTGAAATAGTTATATATAATAAATAAAATGATAAAGCATTTAAATACATATTTTATTTGTTTTATTTTGTAATAACTAAACAGTGTTTAAGTAGATTACCCAATGATGAAAGAAAATCAAATGGTAACACTTTATTTTACAGTGCTGTAGTTACACATTACTACATTACTTACTATGGTATTAAAAATGTATGCATAATTACAATTAACTAACCCCAAAACCAAACCCTAACTGTAACTCTATAGTAAGTACATGTAATTAATTAATAGTACTCAGTACTTTTGAGTAATTACAATGTAACTACGGCACTGTAAACTAAAGTGTAACCAATCAAATTAATTTTTCAATAAAATATATAGAATATTAACAAATGTAATGATATATCAAATATAAATTATTAAAAATATTCAAATATAATTGCAAAAAAATAATTATATGATAAAAAATGTTATGATAAAGATGTGAATATCCATTTTGATCTCATAAACATAGAGGAAACATCATCTCTCAAAAGAAAAAACCCCTTTGTAAATGAAGCTGTGCAGCTCTGGATGGGAGTGTCTCTCACACACACACACACGCACACACACACACACACACACACACACACACACAAACAGACACTGAAGGAGGAAGCGCTCGTGCTGCACGGATAAAGAATGAACCGTCTGCATTTCTTCTCATGAACTCTGACGTGTTGCTTTCACTCTCACGATGGCGAGACTGAGCGAACACGGGATCCGGCTGAGCTCTGTGTGTACTCTTTCTTATCTTCTTCTCTAAAAGTCTTTTCTCACGCACTACCATATACTTTACGATTCTTATATTGCGTAATGTTGTTTTTATAGATGAGCCCGTCGTACCTGGAGAGCAACTCCACCAGTCACACATGGCCCTTCAGTGCGGTCGCTGAACTCATCGGTGAGCAAAACACACATGCATTTATGTGTTCGGAGGAAAAAGTCCGTTTTGTAAGGAACCGGTGATGCTTTCGGTTTAAACTTCCGCCAAATCTCATAGACAATAAATGCGCGCATCACTGGATGGACCTGTTGCAGCTCACAATCAAACTACCTTATAGAAAATGCTTTAATCATAATTAATTGCGTGTTGTTAAAACGGTAAACATGCATTTTGGATTTTAGTATCAAATGTTTGACACTTAAACATTAGATGACAAAATCATTTGTGTTGCTGTCAAGCAAAACTAAGATCTTGGGTTCGAGTCCCAGCAAATGCGTCAACTTAATCTTGCAAGTTTCTATAAATACATAATGCATTAAGCGTGCACGTGCACGCTTTACAAAGCAAAACAGAAATTTGTTGGGTTTGCTGAAACAACTGATGTAATGAGTGAAACACGTTTGACAGTTGATGTGATGAACTACACCTGTGGTTTCTCTGCTATAAAAGATGGTTTATGGTGAAGGCTGATGGAAATATGCGACACTTTCAGGATCGGATCTCAGTACCGTTAGAGACAGGAAACATGGAGACGATGGTGGAAACGTTTCTAAATGTGCTTGTCTTTGATCGCTTAATAATCAAGATGTGAGGTTTAACTCGATCTGTCTTAATACTTGTGCAGTTTCCCTTCTACATCCTGTTAAACGGCTTGTGTGTCTGGTTTTAGGTTGTAAGCTTAGAAGTTAAATATAGAGTTCTGCAATTTTGCAACTGTTTGCAGTTTAAGAAAAGTGACTGGTACTGCAAGAAAAAAGTAAGGCAAGCGTTGTGCATGTCAGTAATGCAACTGCATACATTTTTCTCTCGTCGTAGATAATGCATCTGACCCGGGCGTCACAGCCAAGAACATCTGGATAGATGTCGTGACGCTCAGAGAACAGCTGTGCCTCAGTTTTACGGACAATGGCAGCGGTATGACGCCCAACAAACTGCACAAAATGCTCAGGTGCGTGAAAACACCCACTCGAATCAGCATCTTGTCGAGCAGTTCTAAGGGTGGCGAAGGTCAATCTTTCTTTCTCTTTGCAGTTTTGGGTTCACAGAGAAAGGCTCTGGTAAAAGCAGCCATCAGCCCATCGGCGTGTACGGAAATGGATTTAAGTCGGGCTCGATGCGTCTGGGCCGCGATGCTCTGATCTTCACGAAGAACGGCGGCTGTCAGAGCGTAGGCATGCTGTCTCAAAGCTTCTTGCAGGCTATTAAAGCTCAGGCCGTGATCGTACCCATCGCCCCGTTCAACCAACAGACCAATATCCTTCGCCTCAGCAGAAAACTCATTCAAAGAATCCAGAACGGATCTCTCAGCCCAACATCGAACTAGTTTAACGCATTTTTCTGATTGCAATTCTAATGAAAAAATAAAATGCATGGATTCATTTTGCACGAACATGTGTTAGGGTACACAGAAGTGACGGTTCGGTACATACCTCGGTTTTGGGGTCACGGTTCGGTACGATTTCGGTACAATTGGAATAATAGTCACACTTTAGTTTAGGGTCTAATTCTCACTATTAACCATGAGTTTTACCTCAATAAACCCCTAACTCTTTACTAAGGTAGTTGTTAAAATTGTTAGTTCACCAAAAAATTATAATTCTGTTATTAATTCCTCAACCTCATGTTGTTCATCTTCAGATATTCATCAGAAGATATTTTTAATGAATCCGATGGTTCAGTGAGTCTCTATTGACAGCAAGATAATTTACACTTTCAGATGTCTAGAAAGATACTAAAACATACTTAAAACAGTTCATGCAAGTACAGTGTTTCAACTATTGAAATCGTGAATCACTTATGACGTAACGAAGCCTCGTTTACTGAAATTGCTTGACTTTGGCACTCCGAACCAAAGTCACGTGATTTCAGTAAACGAGGCTTCGTTACATCATAAGTGATTCGAGTTTTCAATAGTTCACGTGATTTTGGCAGTTTGATATGCGAACCGAATCACTGATTCGAAACAAAAGATTCGTAAAGCTTCATGAAGCAGTGTTTTGAAATCGTCCATCACTAGATATTGTTGAAAAAAGTCTTATGGTTTTTGGCGCACAAAAAGTATTCTCGTGGCTTTATAATATTAAGGTTGATCCACTGTAGTCACATGGACTGTTTTAAATATGTTGTAGTATCTTTCTGGGCATCTGAAAGTGTTCATCATCTTGCTGTCAATAGAGACTCACTGCACCATTGGATTTCATCTTCATTTGTGTTCTGAAGATGAACGAAGGCCTTACGGGTGTAGAACGGCATGAGGGGGAGTAATTGATGTCAGAATTATCATTTTTGGGTGAACTAACCCTTTAATCTAGGTATTGGGATGTAGAATATGGTCATGCAGAATAAGGCATTAATATCTGCTTTGTAAGTACTAATAAATAGCCAATATCCTAGTAATATGAATGCTAATAAGCAACTAGTTAATAGTGAGACCTAAAAACTAAAAGTACAAAATAAACAGAATAATGAAAAATAAAACTTGTGCATTAGGAGTGTTACAATTTGCTCCACTTATAAGTTATATTTAAACATTCAAAGCTTAAGCCCAACCCATCTATACTTCATTTTCCATGCTCCGCTCCATTTTGTGCTCAGTTGAGGGCGCGAGCCTTTCAAAGTACTTTCTTTTTGTCAGTGAACACAGAAAGACGCATTCAACATTATTTTCAAGCGCTCAAGTCATTCGTGTTTGCGCTGTTCTTCTGCTCTTTTTCCTGTTGCGGTGGTTAGCAAACAGCATTGAATTACCGCGCACGCCCCCTTCTGGATTGGAGTGTGGATCGCCTGTGAATGACTGTTTTCATCGTCTGACTGTATGTACTGAACCGTGACGTCCGTACCGTATGGTTCAGGATGAATTTATGTACCATAAAACACCTCTAATATGTACTGTATGTACTCTATGCATGTAGACTGTAAACGGATGTTCATATCCATCCTCAGTAGCACATAGCATCGCCCTTAACTCCCGTCTCACATACACTGGTAGTAACGGAGGATTCGGAGGCGAGTCTGAGAGCCATCCTGAAATATTCCCTCTTCCAGAGCGAGTCAGAGTTACAAGAGCAGCTGGACTCCATACAGGGCAAGAAAGGAACCAAGATCCTCATCTGGAACATCCGCAGGTCTGTGCATGCTACTTTTCTAACTACATTATCATGGAAGCGGTCAGTTGTAGTGATGAACATGATGTTACAGAGCAAATGCAGACAGAAGAACCATGATGTCTCACTATTAATTTGCATGTGATTTAAATGTTGCACGCAGGCGAGTGCACTGACTCTGTCAGCAAAACACACTCCTGATTTGTGTTGGTTTTGAATATTACCTGCTTAGTTTAACAAATTAAGTTATTTTAATCACCCAGAAAAGCATGCAATTCGCAAACACTAACAAATAGCATTTTTAAGCAATCAGCCTGTTGTATAATCATATTTTTTGTGTTGATTTTTATTTTACTGATGCGAATTTAATTAGCTTTTATCTTTTACAGTTTTTCACTGTATTTACTGATTGCCGTTGTTTGGTTTGAAGGTAGATTTTGTTTCGTTTTCGCATTTAGTAGATCCTTTAAACCAAAATACTTACAAAAGAGGAACAAAAGTCATTGGTTAAAGAGACAACAATATTCGTAATATGCAATGCCATATTTATTAGATAACTAGATTAAAAAGCAAGCTAGAGAAGAGGAGACTAATACCAGTGTTTATTAGACACCTTCCTTGCTAGAACTGCAACATTCAAGTATGTTTTATCTAATTCTGATAAACTGAGAAAGGGCTTTTGAATGCTTGAATCTGATTGGTTGATGAACGTTCTAAAATATGCAGTTATTTTCAGGCAAAAGTAGTTCCAGGCAGCTCTTGACTGCATTACAGTTTCATATCACTTCGCCAAACGATTTCAGTTATTTTAAAAAGGTTCTTACAGCCTACAACAGCAAAAGAGCTAAAACCCACAACGACACTGACCAAGCAAATTAATATAGTAAACAATAGGCTAAAAATGTCATGTTTTTTGCCCTCAAAATTACTTTTTATTTGGTACCGAAAGCACCTACTCTCACACACATACAGTATAGACACACACTCCCACAGAAACGTGTTGTCAGCGCTGCTCTGATGATTTTATCAGTAAAATAGTTTAGCAACTTAGAAGCTACATGACGTTTCTGTCTAGCGAGGTAATAACAGTGCTGTTCTTGAAGCAGATAAACTTACAGTTTCGCTATTAGTAGAGACACTGCTGACTCAAGTAATTCACACATGCTTATTCTCTCTATAATAACTATTAGTCTGCAATCAATGGCTCAAGCCTCTAGCTCTAAAATTACGTTTAGAAATTAGCGACGGAGGCGTGGGATGATGGAAGTCTAATCTGGAAGTCTATTCTTTATTATTTTGTCTGACAGAAATAAAGATGGAAAGCCAGAGTTCGACTTTGACACAGACGAGGAGGACATCCGCCTGCCGGAGATCCGATCGGAGGAGACGCAGGGAAAATGGAGGAGAGATTATTACAGGCAGCGCAGAGACAGTAACAGCGTTCCTGAGATGGAGTTTTCTCTCAGAGTGAGTGAGAGAGAAACGGCCAACAAAGCGAGAAACTTCCTGCTATTTATGGCCTGTGGTTGTTTTACAGTGTGAATGCAAATGTGCGTGTGTGAATTTTAGGTGGAGCTGAGAGAACGTTAATGCATTTTCACTGTGCATGTGGCACTGTAATAACTTTGATACTGTAAAGTAACTGTGTGGTGCAGAGATAGTGATGTGAAACAGCCAGAGCTGCAATCTTCAAATCATAGACTATTATTATTAGTTACTTTCACCTGAGGTACAAAATAATGTCTTCACATGTGAAATTAGCTTCTTATAAAGCACTGCAGTGATGATGTATTTTTGTTGGCTGACCCGTAAGTCACCCTGGTTCCCTCGGCAAAAACACAATAGGATTTTTTCACTGGCTTTCGGATTGTTACAGGTCTGCGGTCCGGATGGAAACATGCCGAGTCCGGCGGCCTCAAACATAAAATGTTGTGCAGAAACCGTCCTAAATTTGATCATTTCACAGATTCATGAACACATACACAGAAAACGAGCGTACGTCTCTCTTTCAGATGTGAAATCTGTAAATCGCAAATGATCTTGAATTTGCGTGCAGCCGAATGCAGCGCGTTCTTGCAAACCACACCTAATTAATGTCATTTACATATAAAAGATCACCAGTCATCGTCCAAATCCTTTAAAATGGCTTAGATTTCCAAAAACCTGCAGTAATCAGACAAGGAGGAGTGTGTATGTCTGCTCAGACCCTGATGTGGCGCTAAGCACTTTTCCAAATGATAGACATTTTTAGAAATATGAGCATTAGCATGGATTTAAGTGTACAAACACTCTAAGATCAAATCTGTGTGTACGCACGCTTTATAAATGCGGTGCCATTTGAATATCAGTGGTTTAGTTTGTGTAAAACATTTTGTAGCCTATAATTCCTTTGGCGTTTTTTGGTTGGGGGAATCAAAATGCAGGTTCAACATCGTGATGTCTGTCAGCCATCGGCGATGGACAAAGACTTTTTTTTTGCACCAGGGAGGAACTCTTGAATATATTTTATCTCAAAAGATCTCGGACAGTTTGATATGAGCTCTTTAAGATCAATGCAGATGAGACTTAAACAGAAACCCTAACACAAATATATTTCCTCTCTCTCGCTGCAGGCGTATCTCAGTATACTTTACCTGAAGCCCAGGATTCAGATCATTTTGAGACAGAAGAAAGTTCAGACTAAGCTGGTGGCCAAGAGTCTGTCCATGATTGAGAACGACGTCTATAAACCCCAATTCATTGTATCCTTACGCTTCCCTCAAAACCTTTAAAGTTCCTTTAAAACCTGTTTCTGTGTTTTACATCCAAAGCAGGAAATAACCTGCAAATGGAAATAGATTTGGGAATGTTGTTTCCGTTTGGATTTATTTGTTATGGTTTCTATGTCTGTTGTCATCATTCCCCAGTCCAGCTCATTCGTTTTCTTTAAATGCTTTCGCTCAGAACGAGAGAGTGAAAATAACTTTCGGATTCAACCGGAAAAACAAGGAGCACTATGGAATTATGATGTACCATAAAAACAGACTGATAAAGGCCCATGAGAAAGTTGGCTGCCAAATCAAGGTACTGGATTCATTAATTTGCATAAAAAATCTAAAAATGGCAGTTATACATTTCAATTTATTATTATCCAATCCTCAAGATATTGTGCAAAAAAATCTGTGCAGAAAACCTTTAACAGATTTTTAAAACAATAACTGACCATTTGGTGGATGTATTGACTCATCACTTCCTTTCTCTCTCCTTTAAGTCATCAGGTCAAAGGTCAGGGGTCGGGGTCATCGGAGTGATTGAGTGTAACTTCCTCAAGCCTGCTCATAACAAACAGGATTTTGAGTACACCAAAGAGTACAGGTGCATTTCAGCAGCTCTCTGCAAACTTTAACATGCGACACAACACCAGCGCCAGCCGGCTCGGATAGAGTCTCATTTGAATGCCGGACTGACATTCTCACATAATTCAAATGTACTGCCTCAGAGAAATTTAATTCTACTGCTGATATTCAAAACAATGGGTTTAAGTACAGAGTTAACTATATAAGTCAAACAAATGTCTGTACATTCTAGTTTTAATTTAATATATAATTAATTAATATATATATTTAATATAAAATATTTATAATTGTATATATATATATATATATATAAGTTATGATAAACTTTAAAATATTAAAATTAGTATTTATTTAATATAAAATATTTTAATTATATATATATATATATATATATATATATATATAAAACATATGTTGTAATGAACTTTAAATATTAAAAGTAAAATATAAAAATTTATATATTTAATTTAAAATATTTTTAATTGTATATATATATATATATATATATATAAACATGTTGTGATCAACTTTTAAATATTACAAGTAAAATATAAAAATTAATATATATTTAATATAAAATATTTATATGTTATGTTTAATATATTTAATGTTTATCATTTAAGTTAACATGTTATTTTTAAATGTTTAAATATTTTTTATATATTATGTTAAATGCGATTAATCATGATTAATTGATTTGACAGCACTAATAATATATATATATATATATATGGGTAGTTGTGGCCTAATGGTGAGGGAGTCAAGCTTGTAACCTGAAGGTTGTTGGTTCAATTCCCATGTCGGCAGGAATTGAAAGTGGGGATTGTGAATGAACAGCACTCTCTCCACCTTCAATACCATGACTAAGGTGCCCTTGAGCAAGGCACCTAACCCCTAATTGCTCCCCTTGTAAGTCGCTTTGGATAAAAGCGTCTGCCAAATGAATGAAAAATGAAAAAAATGAAATTTATTTATTTATTTATATTTTTTAATGTATACATATATTTAATATATATATATTTATTATAATCTGGTATTAATCACTTCCATTTTTAACTGTTTTTTCCCCCCTGCTTTTCTCATAGACTTACACTAGCTGCTCTTGGTCTCAAACTGAATGACTACTGGCGTGAAAAGAAGGAAAAGAAAGCCAAAGAGAGAGAGTTTCAAGCCTTAGAGAGAAAAAGCAAAGAAGGCGATACTGAGGAAACAGAGGAAGAGGATGATGCAGAGGAAGAGGAGGAGGAAGAAGAAGAAGAAGTGTATGATTGTTTTCCTCCAAAACATTTCACACTACAGTTTTCTGATACCTGCTTTGCTCTGTTGGTGAAAGTTTAGCCATCTGTCAATCTGATGGTCAGAATAGCACCGGCCTCACTGAACCAGGGGTTTGTGGGTAAAAAAATAAGAGACAGTGCATACTGAAAATTTACTATTTGTCTGTTAAACCACAAACCTCGCACATACGTGCATCACAGAAAACACTCACAGAAAAAGTGTGATGTGATGGCAGAGGTCGAGTCGAGCTGTTAAATGCTGGTGGGCGGTGCTGAGAAAAATGAAACTGTTAATCACACGGCTACAGCGACAGCGTGGTTTACAGCAGCGATGTCTGCGAATAAACCGTGCAACAGAAACAACAATTCGACACACATGATTGATCACGCATTTGCATGAAGGTTCCCATGAAATCAAAATTGCCGTTTTGTTTTGTTAGTAGATTCTTGCAGCCTTCATCAGAATCAGAATACAAGAATAGTTTTCAAACACCATCAAAGGAGAAACAGGTTTCTTCAGCAAAACCCTCTGAGAATAGAGTGCTGCAGTGATGACGTAGGCCAATCCGGACGTTTGCACCACCTGATTCCCTTCTCTGCTGAAAAATCAAACATACACCAGCATGAGTTCCAAGCTGGTTTATGCCAGTTAGAGCTGGTATAGTGTTGGACCAGCCCAGCTAACAGGGAACGTTCTCAGAAGGTTGTCTCAAAGTTATGAACAGTAACATTAATAGAACGTTTGCTCAAAGTTATCTGGCATTTAATAATGTTCTTAGAACGTTTGCACGAAAACGTTACTTATACATTGTTCATAGAGTGACATTTCTGTGTTCAGATAACATTACATTCCCATAATATTTGCAAAATAATAAAATGTAATGTTTCCTTAATGTTCACATAACAAAGAATTTTTTTTTTAATGTTCAGAGAAAGTTTTTAAATAATCACAAGGGAGGATTACTAATGTATTTTATGTCGACGATTAAAACGTGAAAATATCTTGCGCTTGGGGCCTCATTTCAGCCATTTAACCCCCAAAAAAACTATTAACTTCAGGATGATGGAACTGATAGTGCTAAAATGTTTTTTTGGCCTATAAAAATATGTAATTCCTTTGACAAGCAATAAATCATGGCTGAACTAAAGGCTAGTGGCTTTTTTTTAAAAAAAGTTTCAAAACATATTATTTATATATTTATTAGATAACTAGATTAAAAAGCAAGCTAGAGAAGAGGAGACTAATACCAGTGTTTATTAGACACCTTCCTTGCTAGAACTGCAACATTTAAGTATGTTTTATCTAATTCTGATAAACTGAGAAAAGGCTTTTGAATGCTTGAATCTGATTGGTTGATGAACGTTCTAAAATATGCAGTTATTTTCAGGCAAAAGTAGTTCCAGGTAGGTCTTGACCGCATTACAGTTTCATATCACTTCGCCAAATGATTTCAGTTATTTTAAAAAGGTTCTTACAGCCTACAACTGCAAAAGAGCTAAAACCCACAACGACACTGACCAAGCATGTTTTTTTCCCTCAAAATTACTTTTTATTTGGTACGGAAAGCACCTACTCTCACACACATACAGTACGGACACACTCCCACAGAAACGTGTTGTCAGCGCTGCTCTGATGATTTTATCAGTAAAATAGTTTAGCAGTTTAGAAGCTACATGACGTTTCTGTCTAGCGAGGTAATAACAGTGCTATTCTTGAAGCAGATAAACTTACAGCTTCGCTATTAGTAGAGACACTGCTGACTCAAGTAATTCACACATGCTTATTCTAACGTTCTGTTTCAAATGGAACTATATGAACATATGAACAAACCTGTGTCCGTAAAGCTCTTTCAAGACCAAAATATCTCCACAGAACAATCTCTGAACAGCTGGTGTTTTAATGGCTTTCTTCTGTCATAAGGGATGTGACGTGGATTCAGTGTGAGGACTGTTTGAAATGGAGAGGAATCACCACTCACCTGTTCGCTGGGAGCGTTCCTGATCCGTTCAGATGCTGCATGCACCCGATATCACGCTTACGGTGAGTGTGTGTTTGATTCAGAACTAGTATGCAACACATGCTTGCAATAAGCAAATTCACTGTCTGTGCACAACAACCAGAGCCCACTGTGTCTGCGTTCCAGTTCGTTTTTTATGCCCTTCCCTTGTTAACTTCCCTCAGTCTCGTTGATTAAACACGATAACATGCAATCATGTTGCATTGTGGGATATGGAACTGCCTGAAGTGTACATATGAAGTAGTAGGTCTGTCCATTTACACTTCCCTCGTCCACTTCATGAAGTGGAACGCACTTCAAAATGGCGGCAGGGATTATTTGCGAGTGCGTGTCTAAAACTGGAGTGGATCGCAGCCTGTGTGAATGAATTAGTTTGCCCCACAATGCAATGCACTCTACCTGACATGTGACAAATGAACTGGAAGTGTTATATAATAATTTTTTTAATCTCTATCTAATTAAACTGACAAAACCTTAAGAAGGACAAAAAAATGCGAAATAACGTTTGTTTCAGAGATAACTGGACTTTGCTTGCTGAATTAACGTGTAATGCTATGAGGTCATGTGATAAACTGTGAGGTCATGTGACAACATAGAACATTTACGTTTCACATACTATTTTTTTAAACACAGTAAAGAAGTACAAACTCCTTTTCTTCATTTGTTCTTTGATTGGACTGCCAAGAGTTATGGTATTTTTTTTACAACAGACTGGCCTTATAAATAGAAAATAACTATATTTATTTCCAAAAAAAAATAACTGGATGGCTGAAATGCTAAATTGCTGAAGTGTTAAACATGCAATTTACTGTCTAGTGTTTATCATTCACTATCATTAAAAAGTTTGGGACAATAAAGTTAATGTTTTTTAAAGACGTTTCTTTCGTTCATCAAAGCTGCATTAATTTGATCAAAAATACAGCAAAAACTCTAATATTATCAAAAATTATTGCAATTTGAAATAGCTGTTTTCTATTAGAATATATTATAAAATGTAATTTATTCCTGAGATGCAAAGCTGAATTTTCAGCATCATTACTCCACGTGTCACATGATCCTTCGGAAATCATTCTAACATGATGATTTGCTTTTTTGAAAAAGTTTTGTGTGGAATCTGTGATGCATTTTTTTCAGGATTATTTGATGAATAGAAAGTTCAAAAGAACAGCATTATTATTTGATACCGAAATCTTTTGTAGCCTCATAAATGTCTTTACGGTCACATTTGAACACTTTGACTCAGACACAGACTTTTGAACAGTACTGTATACTGCATAGTATTTCCTAAACTACACACTAATATTAAATTTCATAGCGTGTCATATTCATTCTTGTGTTTTTGTTGTCTAGGAGCTGTTTGTTACCGGAGGATACAGAGGAGAGTGGTGACGTCAGATCACCCAGCTATGAAAAAACGCTCAAAAAACAGTTAAGACACTATAAATGTCTCTAAACTTTACACTAAAATTGTGGATTCACACAAGTCTGAAATTGGAGTATGATTGCACACAATGCTGATAATGTGTGTGTGTGTGTGTGTTTTCTTCCGCGCAGGGAACACGGCTCAGTCAAGAGAAGAGGAAGATCTATGGAGGTATATACCTCTATTTCTGTATCAGATGAGGAAGTGCTCATTTTAAAGGACAGGAACTTGGGTTTCTGACTTCTCACGAGTGTCGGGGTGTGATCACAGTCGCTGTGGGCTTGTTGACACAGTCTGTGTGTGTGTTTGGTCTGTATAAATGTTTTCTGTAGGTTGTGTGTGGCCATCTTTTGCATATGACAGACATGACAAATAATGTGTACCAGTATGAATGTGAGAGCTTTGCCTATGCAAACATAAATTGTGTGTCAGTGTCAGGGAAAGTCCGCAGTACTTTGATACTGTAGTTTGCCAAGTGGCCCATAATTTATAGTTAAACTGCAGTGAGGCCAAATAAATAATGCATCTAGAAACCACTCTATTATATAAATATGTATATATTTTTATATATATGGTAACACTTTATAATAAGGTTCATTAGTTAACATGAACTAATAATGAACTGCACTTATACAGCATTTATTAATCTTTGTTAATGTTAATTTCAACATTTACTAATACGTTATTAAAATCTTGTTAACATTAGTTAATGCACTGTGAACAACTGTATTTTCATTAGCTAACGTTAACGAAGATTAGTAAATACAGTAACAAATGTGTTGCTTTAACATACTTAAATGTTTTTGTGTTAATGCAGTACTCAAGGGGATGACCCTCTGTGAATTAAATTCAATTAAATTAAATTATAAATAAATAAAAAAATTAAATTCAATTAAAAATTAAATTCATTTCAATTAAATAAAATTTTATTAAAATTAAATAAATATTTTGAAGTATATATAAAACTGTAATTGTAAAAAGTTGATTTTAAAAAAAATAATACTTTTATATATATGTTATATATATATAACATAATTATAGTATAATTAAGTATAATTAAATATAAGTAATAATTAATATAAGTGTAATTATGCAATAGAAAACAGTGTAAAATATATATATGTATATATATATATATATATATAGAGAGAGAGAGAGAGAGAGAGATAGATAGATAGATAGATAGATAGATAGATAGATAGATAGATAGATAGATAGATAGATAGATAGATATTATGTATATTGATAGAGATATTAGGGCTTTTAATTGCTTTGACAGGAAATTAATTGATATGACAGGTCATTATATGCATATACATATACATATATATACATATATATGTATATATATAACAAATAAATAGATAAAATATTGTTTTTAAAAAATATTTACGATAAATACATTTACACTTAATGCATCTATAAACCAACGTATTTTATATATAAAAAAAGAACAACTGCTTTTAATTAATTATTAAGGAGAAACAGTTTTAGTTGTTGGTTCTCATGGCTGCAGTTCTTTCTTTGTGGCCATACAGAGGCATTTATAGAAATTATCTACATTAATGTGAAACTCCACTTCTCATTTTGGTTTTGACACATTGCTCTCACTTCAGACTATATCAAGTGTGTGTGTGTGTGTGTGTGTCTGTTGTAGGCGACCAAAAGCCCAGTGCGACTTCTCTGTAGAGGACTATCTGAACCTACATCAGTGAGCAAACAGGATGAGGTCACCGTTGTCATGACGACAGATACACAGGATACAGATGAGGATGGAGTCCAAGTCTTTGCCACAGAAGAGGAAGAGTCTTCACCCTCCCCGAGGTCTGAGTCACAGATCCAGAACACAGACATTTAAATGCATCAGTGGTGACTGAGAAGCAAGAATCTCTTTTACAGTTGCTCATCTTTTGGACGGAAGCTAGTACACAAATGCATATGCAAATGATTGCAAATGCTCAGTCAGTGTATTAGATTTCATTTAACATGCATAACAAACTCTCTTCTGTTACTGTGGCGGTGACAAAATGAACAAGGGGACAGCCCTCTGTAAATTAAATTAAATAAATTACAATATATTGAACTATACATAAAACTGTAAAAAGTAAAAAAAAAAAAAAAATTATTTTAAATAATTAAATAAATACTTTATGTATTATATATATATATATATATATATATATATATATATATATATATATATATATAATTTTTCATTATTATTCACGAGAAAAACTGTGTAAAAATAAAAAATAAACCGAAAAAAATTAAATTAAAATAAATAAAAGTTAAAATATACCAGATTTAATAATAATGGTGGGTAGATAAAAGATAGTGATTAACTTATTAAATATAACTAAATACACTTTTTAATATATTAAAAAGTAAAGATTTTGCAGATATTGTACTTATTTAATATATTAAATTTAATATAGATTTTTTCTTTTTTTTTACAGTATAAGTGGGTCTTTATACATGGAAATATAAAGCTTCTTTTAAAATTTAGTGGGTCTCAGAAAGGGAATCATGAAATTTTGGCTTCCATGGCATCCGAAATTCTTGGTTTAACTATCTTTTTACTAACTCATTTTTTTTAGAAAAAGAAGGAAAGATGCATGTTCACCCTCTGAAAAGGGCAATAAATCCCCAAACCATCCTGGATCTCCGGACGTCCCATCTGAGGTAGAGACAGAAACAACAGACAAAACGCATGAGGTTTCAGAGACAAACACCGACACGTCACCAGCGGTGGATTCGGCGGCTCAGGAGGACAGCATTGAGCCCGAGGCCGCTGTGCTCGAGGGCCCCGTAGAGCCCCAGACGTCTCAGGGGCCACAGATGGCCAAAGATCAGCTGAGGATCCCGCCTCACCCACTCTCGCCACACACCTCCATGACCATGGCTCAGACGGTGGTCGTCACTCCTCTCAGCCGGTCGGGATTTCAGCCCGTGTCACCGTTACCGACGGACGGCTCGGACCGCACCGCTCTCGCTCAGAGACTCGCTCAGCTGGAGCGGGAAGCGAAGCGGTTAAAAAGAATCCTGGGCATTCGCGAGCCAGAGGTTGCCATGGTAACAGAGGCGGAAGGGGGCGGGCCTTCTGATGTCACCACGGTTGAGGAGCGACTTGCGCAAAATGGAAGTTCAGTGTCATGTGACCAAAATGCCGAAAGATTGAACCCAATGTCAACCGAGGAACTTTCTGTTTGTCAGGTAAAATTAAAATGTGTTTTAATAGAGTTCGAAAACAAGTCAAATTTGTTTGTATAGCGCATTTCACAGTATTTCAAAGCTGCTTAACAGAAAATCATGATGTTAATGTTTATGTCTTAAGATTTGCTATATGGGCGATTCTCACAAAGATTTCAAACGTGAAAAATTTTAAAATATTTGCATCAACAAATTTACTTTTTAGACATTAAGAGCAAGGTCTGAAGTGTTTGCCATCATTAATTTTAAAAGATATACTTACAATTTTGCATTTTTGAACAAATTTTCCAAAACAAGTCCTTAAAAATCTCATTACCGCAACAGTCTGAAAATGTCAATACCATTAGGAAAGCTAATGCATTTTCTCATTTTTAAAAATTGATTATTAACAGTCATGCACAGTTACTTGAAACTCTGAAAAATATATATTTTTAAATCAACATTTTTATTTGATTTTGACTGATTTTTATCATTACCGCAACACCTGCCTCCATTTACAACCAAATATTTTTATTTTATTGAAACTTGACATATATTCAATATGATGTGACAAACTTTAAAGAATATATTGTATTGATTCTGCACATGCATTTAAAAGCAAACAACTATTTTTCCATTTTTTAAATAAACATTAAATAATCACCTGTGGTGGTAATGATGCATACGTTACAGAAATGAGGTTGATGATTTCGGTAATGATAATAAGTATATTTAGATTGAGGTGTAGTTAAAAATATAAATGTTAATGTAGATAATAAATTGGATTATATTGGCACAATCACAGATGTAAGTTCATTAATTGATTTTGCTGTGCTTAAAAAATATAGAACACACACTTATAATGTGCATTTGGCAATACAACATGCAACACCGATTTCAACAGATCAGCAATGAGTTTAAGTTTTTATAAACCTGTTACCAAGTAGTTATTATATATATACACTATATATATATATATATATATACAACTTTATAATCAAGAGCTGGGCAATAATATAGCTATATTTTGCAACAAAATTAAGAATCAGACAGTTGGGATTTGTTATATAGTATATATCACTATATATATAGTATTTATCCAACTTTATATACAGAGCTGTGCGATAATTAGGTTTACATTTTGTGGCCATATAAACAATAATGCAGATGAGATTTGTTAGTATACTGTATGTATACTATATAGCAAATAAAAGTGGCATAGGTTAGTTATCAAAACAAGCAAGAAAGGCTGGCAAAAAGAGAACATGACAGAGCTCGTAATAAAACAAGAATCAACATTGGCTTTGCTTTTGGGAGATGGCGAGAACTGAAGGATGTGAAATGTAAAAGATGTGAGATGGCATTTTTATTACTCGACAGGTTTGATACACTTCGTTATTAATTCGTTAATTAAGTCATTAGTTCAGTTTGGTGTAGTGACATGCCTAATTTGTTGAATCATTAAACATTTAACATCATTTTAATGTAGTACAAAATATTTAATGAATTGCTTGTTTTAAACCTTGTTAAAAACCTTCAATCTGTAGAAATCAGAGGAACAGGAAAACAGGCCTCCTGCGCAGCGGAGCAGTTCATCCCCAATCCAGGAGGCAGAAACAAGTCCTAGAGATGAGCTCTACTGGAGTAAGACAGTAGCCAAACTCCAGAGTGAGAACCAGGCGCTGTTAACTGATCTGACCGAGCTGAGAACAGAGAGAGACCAACTGCTGAACCGAGTGAGACAAACAGAGAGAGACACGCAAGAGAGGAGAGACCAGAGCACCAACACACCCAACCACACTTACAACAGGTGTGCATGTTTGAGTACAAAATAGCATTAAAAATTTGATTGCATTTTACTTTTTTTGCTTATATATGTATGTATGTATTTGTTATGTACAGTATATGAACATCTCTCTGTCGTTACTCCCTGACAGCAGTGTGACGCTGGAGAGGCTGCGGTCCATCCGTCGGAATGTGGTCGCATTATTATCCTCCATCCTACCAAACCTGGATATGCAGGGAATCAGCTATGACACGATTGATGTAGACAGCATCCTGCATCAGATCATACAGGCCAACAACCTGTGATCCTTCAACCGTGAATACAGACGAGCGTTCGGGATCAGCGAATAACAAAAATTCATCTGAAGCCAAACCGAAGGCAGATGTTTTAAGGACAAATTTAAGACTGATGTGTCACGGCATGCAAAAACTTTATTAAAAGTTATTAAAAAGCATTAAAAGTTCTTTTAAAAATAAGTTAAATGGCAGGTTAAAGCTACATTTCACACACAAACACTTTCAATATTCTCAAAGCTGATGAATATTCATAGAGGCTTTGCAACAATATGCATGAGTGTGTATGACCCCTGATATTTAATGCATATGAGATTCATATA
Source organism: Zacco platypus (assembly GCA_038088235.1). Lineage (NCBI taxonomy): Eukaryota > Metazoa > Chordata > Actinopteri > Cypriniformes > Xenocyprididae > Zacco > Zacco platypus. The sequence goes on along the minus strand of CM076079.1, from coordinate 26,201,865 downwards.
ACTTGCATTTTGCATGCAAGCTGTCTCTCCAGTGCTGAAGGTCAAAGTACTTTCACAATCATGTCATGAACACTTGAGGTTTCACACACATTTCAGCTCCATTGCTCTTTTAACGCTCAAATACATGGATCCGCATGCTTGTACATTTTTAAACCTGCTGTCCTTTAAGAGCTTTTAATACAAACATTTTTTTAATATTATTTTTCTATGAAACTTAACATTTTGTAACCACTGATGGTCTAATTTTGCATCTTTTATTGAAACTTTAAGCAATTTCACTTTTGTTCATTATATAATAAAAGTCATCAGTGTTTTTGTGTGTGTGTGTGTTTTTGTAAGGTTTCTCGGCACAACGAAAGTTGCGCAATCAGATTACTTTTTTCGAGTAACTAGTAAAGTAACGCATTACTTTTTCAATTTACAAAATAAATTGAAGAAAAAGTAACTCACACTACTTATTTGAAAAAGTAACTCAGATATTTTGAGTTACTTTTTCAAATAAGTAGTGCAAGTTACTTTGTTTTCACATTTATTGACTGACATCTCTCCTGTCCACATGTGAGTGAAATCAAGAGGAAGTACAGAGGTGTTGTGTGAACATGATGGTTACTGGAGTTCTAGACTAAATGTGAGCATACATTTACTCATTTCCAGCATGGCAGCACAGCTGAAAGGCTTATTTGTTTGAACTGCACCCTCTACTGTACAGAGGTGAATTTGCATTTATTTCAGCCTGAGGCTTATTCATTTCACTTACTGGGTTATGATTGGTCAGATTGCCTGTCAATCAAACTGTTTGCAAAGGGTCAATTAGGTACGTTTTTGGGGGAGTAACGCAAACCTGTAAAAGCAACATTCTCCAACACTGATTATGACAATGACTACAAGGTTTGTCACCCTGTCTAAGACTATGCAATAATGCGCTTTTGGACAACTCAAGCTAAAAGGTACACATTGTAACTTTCTTTGTTCAAAATTCAAAACATCAATCCTGCCAAAACTTAGTTTTCACTAAGATAAGCCTATTATAAGTGTTCATATTTTAGACCTGAAGGGACAGTTTTCACATGCGCGTGCCAAAACACGACCAAAACAATGTTCTTCTGCAAAATGCGTGCAGTTTTGTTTTTTAACCACTAGAGGGGCAAAAGTTAAATAGAGTAGGCTACATTTATGTGGATGTACATGTAAACACTATACACTTAGACTTTCCATAACTTGATTTTTATTACATAATATTACACAATACTGGTTTAATGACAATAAGTTTTGAAACAACTTTTAAATGAGTGGACATCAGGTAATAACTGCAGGTCACAGACAGAAGCTTAGAGAAGGAGAAATTCTCCACCAAGAGAACAAGAATACACTCCTTTTGAAAAATGAATGTGGAAACAGTGTTAGTTTATGCATTAATTAACATAGTTAATTAGAAACACAGTGACGTGAAGCCAGTTATTTCACAGTTAGACAGAGGTCACGGGAGATTCATTCACATTCAGATTCACCGTAAATGACAAAAGTGCGTTTCGTAACGGAGATGCGGAAATGCGCCATACCACCTACATCCATTTTAAAAACATTTTATATATTGTAATGCCTCCTCATTGATTTAAAATCTCTCATTTCTATTGGTTCAAATGTCGTTTTCAGAATTCGGACAGGTTTATATCACGCTCATATTTTAAAGCTCTTTAAACAAAATTAATACTGAAGCCTTTCAGGATTTGTTCTTTATGGAGCTGAACAGGCTTAACTTAAAGCTAATTCACTTAGTACAAAAGCAATTGTTAAAAACCACAAATATAGAATAGAAACGGGACAAACAAAAGCAAAGCGATACATGACTGAAAACAAACAAGAACGATCACTGCAAACGATTTGACGTTAAAACTTCTGATATAAGAACGTGATATGCGACTATATACAGGTTGAGAAGCTCAACTACAACCGATTAAACACAAGCGTCCGGACTCTTTCAGTCATGTGATTAGAGATCAGGATGAAAAGGGCAAGTCTGTCTTTAATCTAGATTCTAGATTTAATCTGATCTAGATTGATCTCAATGCAAGTTCTTTTTAATCCGGAACCTTCTTTAAATAGTTCTAGAACATAATATTATGGCTGAGAGGCCAAAGGTTACAGACTTCTTCATTTGATTAAAAGGAAGCATAGCGATCAAGAAACTTTTACTGCATTTTCCAAAATAAATGTAACAGGGCTTTTTTATAAAACACACAAGCAAAACTAATTTCTGTAAATCAAACGTAAACCAAAGATTTTACGGAATGTTCAATAAACGATTGTACAGAATTTTTACGTAGAAAAAAAAAATCTGTCAACTTATTTTTATTAATTTAATGTTTATAAATTCAATGTATTATGCTAATACACTTTAATATGAATATCATTTAAAGCATACTGAATGTTTTGTTTTAATTCAACACGAGATGCCTTAAAAAAAACGATTTAATACAACGGTTTACGTTATTTTAATTTTAATTCAGTGCATCAACTTTCAAATGTCATTTAACTTTATGCAAGTTTACTGTGATATGGTTGCATAAATGTTTTTGTGCCTTCAACCCAATTTACGAAGGTTTTATTAATTTCAATGTTACAATTTGCATACAAATTACGAGAGATTTACACAAATTCACTCTGCTTGATCTTCATGAATGAAGCCCAATGATTGTACTTGCTTTGGCCTGACAGCAGAGAATATTGCGGCCAAGAAACAAGTCCTGCTTTCCGTGGTAAAGGCCATTACAGTGCTAAATTAATCCGCTACATTTTTTACTGTACCTATCATTACGGTTTGGAAGACGAGTCAGCGCTGTAATGTTCGTGTAGCTTCTGGCAAAAAAACATCTGAACAATGACGCCGTCCTCACGACACCACAACTAACACGCAACGCTGTCCTCGACCAACAGTGAAAGTCATTCAAGTAAGGCGATGACCTACTTAGAAACACTAAATCTGATTTTTAACACACAGAAACGTGGCTTTGAACCAAAGCGAAGTGCAGAGTGGACAACTGTTTCCATCTGAGGGGTTAAATTGAATCTGAAGAGTCTAAAGAGTTAAAGTGAATCCAAGCGGGTGCTTCGTCACCTAAAAAAGGACACTTCTTACAGCCAAATACACCGATATATATCCAGCTATAGCACACGTGCAAGAAAGCATTAGTGATGTACACTTTAGTGTGAGATAATCGCTCTCATTCCTACCTGGGACTCAAAACGAGTGTGCAAATCATATATTTAGTGTGACGTTTCATTTGTTAATCTGTATAATGAGCCGAAGCACTATAATATATACAGTTCCTGTAGATATATTTAGATTTGTATGGGCCGTATCCCATAATCCTCCATTCCAGACCATTCAAATGATGAAACCCTGCAAAACGGGACACTAGGATGGAATGTGGTCATATAAAACCTACATCATTTGTAGACTATGACGCAGAAGTATCAAACTCCTATAGACAGCATCCGGACATAGATACACATATGCTTGTTTTGCTTCTGTATGTGTGTGTTTATGTGTTCATGCATGTCTGTATGAGTGTAATCATTGTGTGGTCAGAGAGAAATCATGATCGCTTGACGTACTGGTCTGTCTTTCCACCGCTCTCAGCAATTTGCACGCCGCTATTTTGCTCTGGATGTCGTGTTTCTTCTCGAAGTAGTCAACCAGCGATGTTTCCGTCAGGAACGACGCTAAAACCTGCTCGAATGTGATCGACCAATCGGCATCCGGCGCGCTGCCCCGCCTCCGATCCACCCCGTCTCCGCCCACTCCGCTCATGCAGCCAATCAACACGGTGTCGTCCGCGATGTCCTCGCACTGCAGCGAACCGGCGCTCACCACGGAGTAGGACGAAACGGACGTGTCGTCTTTGGCGTCTTCGTCGGAGCCGGCCGCCGTGGGAGGTGGCGTCTCTAGCTGGGCCTCCGCCAGGGCCTTGGAGACCAGGGACTGTCCTGATCCTCCCTCACCGGACGAGTCCTCCCTCTCTGGCTGCAGAGCGTCAATGGTGGAGGCCAGCTGGGCTTCGACTTTCTTTCCGCCGTTGTTGGTGAATTTCTTGCCCACTTCTCCGATGCGCAGCAGGAGACTGGCCACCGTGGCGATGCCGTGATACAGCTCCTGCTCCATGGGATCTTCGCTGAACATGTTGTAGAGAGTCTTACACATCTCAATGAACTGCTCCTGGAAATGTATGAACACATGAAAATGAGTATCTGTGTCAAGGCCATTTTAATTGGTCAATCACTGCAGTACAAGCTTGCTACTTTTAATAATGATTTGATGTGAATGTAAATATAATCAGATATAATAATTAAAATGATTTAAAGTGCCCCATTATGCTTTTGATTATGATTATGATTTGATTATGATAATACCTTTCATGTAGTGTTTTTATAGCTCTTTTTGAATGTAAAAGGTCTGCAAAGTCTCAAAGATCAAAGTGCAGAAAAATGTTTTTGCCTCCCAAAAGAAAGAATCGATTCTGAACTGCCTGAAATGAGTCATCATGTATGTAGGTCATCACCTATATAGGTTTGTAACAAATATGCATTTTGACCTGCACTCAAACTCTGTATAGCTGTAGCTGAGATCGGAAGATCAACTTTGATGGTCTTCTAAAGAATGAGATTGATATGGTAAAACCGGCGCCATCTTTACTGTTCGTATCACTGTGTATCAAGTGCTGAGGAAGAGCTGAAATCCATATATGGTATAATTGTAATTGTTTTTTAGCATTTGTAATTTGATAATTATTAATTATATAATTTAACGGTTGTTTAACATATCATTTGGTCTCAAAACATTAAAAAGCTTATTAAACAGGTCTTTAAACATCTCAAACAACTCTGAAAAAATCTCATGTCAAAGTCTGAAAACAACCCAACTGTACATGTTCATGATCAAATTTTATGCGTCAACAGCTACGTTTACATGGAACTGTAAATAATCATATTGATAACTCAATCTGACTGAAATGCCTTTATGTAAAAATCTTAATCGATGTGAATGGAATTTCGATCTGACTGAAAGAAGTGAAGTAAGTTTGAAACAATTGATTAAAAAGGGAAATATTAGCCTTGTAATCCTCTGACTGCTTTATTCATTTTTTACTGCACGTGCGCTGAACTTTTGTTCGGCACAGATGTAATGGAGAGGTAAACAATTAATAAAAACGGACTGCAAAGTTTACTTTACAAATAAAAAAAATCTTCAATCAAAATATCATAGTATAATATTAATATATTTAATAACATTAATTAGGGATGCACAGATACGAAAACAATTTATAGTGATAATTCTTTATATTTGAAAGCCGATAACTGTTATATTGGCAGATAAATTGAAATCATAATTTTTTATATAATTTTTCAGAGCCTGATTACAAAAACTTTTCCTTATACAAAAATAAGGAAATAATCCATTATTTATTGGCTTTAATATATTGGCCAAATTTTCTTATCGGGTCGATAACATTAAAAATGAACATATATCGGCAGATACCGATATTGTGGCCTATATATTGTGCATCCCTAATATTAATATAATATTCATTATAATAATATTAATGATATAATACAATATTATAATAAATATGAATATATCCACTTTCCAATTTCACATTTATTATAATTAACAAGACCAATTTTGGACTTCAAGTCTTAAAAACATGCATTAGAATTGTACCTTTCATTGCGATTTTCCAAAACATTTTAGATCAAATGTACATCATATATTCTTGCATCTTTCTGTGCAACGCATCATAAATAACTTTACGGTTCATGCCTAGGGTAAAACGAGCATGCAATTATGGTAAGCAATGAAATGAAATCAGATCTGATTCTTCAGATTGAAAATTGCAAAATACGAAGATGAGACGTTCAGAATTATTGTCTTTAATCAGATACGTGTTTGGTTCATTTACACTTAATTGCAAGGGGAAAAAAACTGTACTTTGGGCCACAATAGCTGCATTGTGAACAAAGTAGCCAAGTATTTGAGATCAATGAATATTGGTCACCTGATTCATCCGGGGCAGATCTTTGATACTCTCTTTCTTTGGTTCTTTTTCTTTGGCCCACATTCTCAGATAGTACTTATAGTCCTTTGGCTTCTCCTCTGAAAGACACATGAGCTGCAGTGAGACACTGCCATTAAACAACGATCAGTCATAAAGAGGAGAGTATTATCAGTGTACCTTTTCTATCATCGGTGTCTCCGGCAGCTGATGAGTCTCCTGCCTCTTTCAGCTCCTCTCCTGTCAACACATTAATGCTGCATTAATAAACACTAACATGATAATGACATTTAGCCATTAACCTTTTAAAAATGTCCACCAGAAAGATTTTATGAAATAAAAACCATGGTTATAAAGTAAAAGAAACACCACAAAGGTAAGATAATGCAATGTGAAAGTGAAAGAGTGAAACGATACTGACTGGAAAACACCAAAACTGACAGAGGCGGCGATTAGTGAAAAAATGTAATTTGTACTGATGCCCAAAAACACCATCAGAGAGAGAAAACACACTCGAGATGATTGACAGACACAAACCTGAGGTCACTTCCTGTGCCAGGAAGTCCAGATGAGACAGGAAGGGAGGATCTGGAGTGATCAGATAAGAAAGAGAGAAAGAAAGAAAGAAAGAAAGAAAGAAAGAAAGAGAGAAAAGAGAAAAGAGAGAAAGAAAGAGAGAAAGAAAGAAAGAAAGAGAGAAAAGAGAGAAAAGAGAGAAAGAAAGAGAAAGAGAGAAAGAGAGAAAGAAAGAGAGAAAGAGAGAAAGAGAGAAAGAAAGAGAGAAAGAGAGAAAGAGAGAAAGAAAGAGAGAAAGAGAGAAAGAAAGAAAGAGAGAAAGAAAGAAAGAAAGAAAGAGAGAGAAAGAAAGAAAAAGAGGGACAAGGAAGACAACAAATGAGGAAAATGAGAGTGCAGAAGATTAATAATTAGTCATCAATCAGTAAACCTGGAGCGAACCATCCAGACACATGCAGGACAGACCAGAACAAACAAACATGCTCATTAAAAAAAATAATATTCACAAAACTAAAAGAAAGAGTTGTGAAACTCAGAACCATTACATTTGTGCACATTTGTATGGAATAAATTGAATATTCTCTCAGTGTTAAAGGAATAAAATACAAGCTCAAAACAAGTGAAGCTCCATCAGTATTTGAATTCATCCTTACAAAACAAAAACTGGACACAACAGATTAAATATAATAATGCAACAAAATAAATGAAACAAGGAAAAAGTGGCTAGAAATTGATTTTCGCTCCCACACCTGGACACTACATTTAAAATGCATTTTTGCATAGACAACAAAGCAGAGATCACAGAGATCAAATGGATACACAGCAAAACTGTGATGAATTATACATCAAAATTTTCAACCCAGCCACGACCCATCTTCAATGCTCTTACTGAGGGAAGGGGGCAAGATCTCCCGATACACGGCCCCATCCATCCTCCCCTCAATACGGTGCAGTCGTCCTGTCCCCTTTGCAGAAAAGCTTCCCCAAAGAATGATGTTCCCACCTCCATGCTTCACGGTTGGGATGGTGTTCTTGGGGTTGTACTCATCCTTCTTCCTCCAAACACGGCGAGTGAAGTTTAGACAAAAAACCTCTATTTTTGTCTCATCAGACCACATGACCTTCTCCAATTCTTCCTCTGGATCATCCAGATGGTCATTGGCAAACTTCAGACGGGCCTGGACATGCGCTGGCTTGAGCAGGGGGACCTTGCATGCGCTGCAGGATTTTAAACCATGACGGCGTAGTATTACTAATGGTTTTCTTTGAGACTGTGGTCCCAGCTCTCTTCAGGTCATTGACCAGGTTCTGCCGTGTAGTTCTGGGCTGATACCTCACCTTCCTCATGATAATTGATGCCCCACGAGGTGAGGTGCCCCAGACCGAGGGAGATTGACCGTCATCTTGAACTTCTTCCATTTTTCTTCCAATAATTGCACCAACAGTTGTTGCCTTCTCACCAAGCTGCTTGCCTATTGTCCTGTAGCCCATCCCAGCCTTGTGCAGGTCTACAATTTTATCCCTGATGTCCTTACACAGCTCTCTGGTCTTGGCCATTGTGGAGAGGTTGGAGTCTGTTTGATTGAGTGTGGACAGGTGTCTTTTATACAGGTAACGAGTGGAGAACAGGAGGGCTTCTTAAAGAAAACTAACAGGTCTGTGAGAGCCAGAATTCTTTCTGGTTGGTAGGTGATCAAATACTTATGTCATGCAAAAAAATTGCAAATGAATTATGAATAATGCTAAAAATGTACAATTCTACAATAGATTCATTACAGTTCAAAATCAGCCTAAAATGTCTTTACTCATCACTATCATCAGAGCCATCATCCCATGTAGCTCTTTCCTCTGTTTCCTGGGAAACATCTGCACAATTTTGGCACAGACAAATCAGTCTTGTAGACATACAGTCTCACATTTGCCTTGCTTGCAAATGCAGTGGACTACCTGCAACACACTTTCAGGGGAAGGATTTCTAGTCATCCAGGTCACTGTTAACTCCCCATCCATTGACAACGGGTGAAGGGTCACACATTATAGCTTTCAGAGAAGGTCTCATTATAGCTGCTTGGGAGTTTGCCCTTTTGCAATGTTGGTGCGGGTGTCACTTGTTCGGTAGTTCTGGAAAAGCTGATGATGCCATGCAGAATGCTTCGTGTTTTGCATCGTTCACATTTCAGTTCAGATTTCACATACAGGTAGCACACATATTTGCAAAGTAGGTCAAAGGTAGACTGGGTGCAGGTTAAAACTGCTACCCAGATTTATAAATGCAGTCAGTTATTCCTCTTTAAAAATAAACAGGAAATGTGACATTTTTGGCTTTTAAAGTCAGCATAAAGTTGCGACCAACTTTACAACTGTACTGTATATTTATGACACGTTCTCGAGAGAAATTATCAGCAAACAACAAAAAACAAGGGAGGGTTTGATCTTTTTGATTTGACGGTTGTTGATTAGATTGTGAAAAGAACGCTGTGTACTGGAATACAAACAGATCTGAATGTGATGAATGACATGTGGACAAAAAAAACTTTTTTATAGACAAGACAGACAGATGGATGGAAGGACGACGGATAGATGGAATGACGGATAGATAGACGGACAGACAGACAGATAGAGATGGATGGACGGATAGACAACGGATAGATAGATGGATGGATGGACAGATGCCTCACTGTTCATGATATTCCACTGTAAGTTCAATACTGTGACCATGATTTCTGTTTTTTTTGCAGGAAAAAGCAAAATATCTCTCAGTGGAGCTTGACTTGTATTGGACCTTGAACATTTCTTTAAATGTTGATTTGAACTGATGTTCAGGGAATAAGCCCGTCTCAGTGTTTACCCTGTGGTGTGTCGTCGTCAGTGAAGAAGTGCGTGGCCTCCAGCGCCGACTCTGCTTCCTCTGGACACAACGCTACAGAGAGACAGAGATCAGATCAGAATGTCACAGACACACCCGCTTTACAAACCACCTTATCTTTTCTTAGAATCTTCTTCACACATCCAGTCTAAACAAACAAAAATGTGTTAGTTCTCACTTTAATTAGCCTCAAAACACACACACACACACACAAATGTGTTTGCTGAGAGCAGCAATCCGGTTTCCTCACGCTGTGTTGATTCACTGGTGTCAGTAACACACAGTTCCTCTGTACTTCATACAAAAACACTAACGTAAAAATGTCGTTGTCCTCGGTTTCACTCTTTGTGTGGCCTGTTTAGTAAAAGTCTCATGTGACTGTAAACGTACCGGGAGGCAGGTGGAGTTTGTAGAGAAGTTTGAGTTTTTCCGTCATGTCGCCATGATACATTCCACCTGAGAGAGAAACAAAGAAAGAACTGTTGTGATGGAGATGTCGAGAAGCTCAGATACACAAGTTGTCATTGACATCAGCTGTTTTTGACTAATTATATAATTTTCAGGTATTTTACCTTGTTTTCTATAAATATATTCCTAATATGAAACCTAACACTGTTGAACAGCAAATCAGATTCAAAATGTTTAATGGTTTAAAAGGTACTAAAAAAGCAAAAATCAATTTTTTCATTGTTTGTTACTATATAAAGAGAATGCTTAATCATTTTCATTTACATGCACCAAAAAAATAATACTTTTATTCAGCAAGAATGCATTAAATTGATAAAAAAAATTACAGTAAATACATTTATACTTCAAATAAACGCTGTTCTTTTGAACTTTCTATTCATCAAAGAATCCTGAACAATACGAAGTTTCCGCAAAAATATGAAGCAGCGAAACTTTTTGTCACTGATAATAATCATAAATGTTTCTTGATATATCATCATATTAGAATGATTTCTGAAGGATCATGTGACACTGAAGACTGGAGTAATGAGAAAATTCAGCTTTGATCACTGGATATAAATTACATTTTAATATGTATTCACATAGAAAACAGTCATTTTAAATTGTAATAATATTTCACAATTTTACTGTTTTTGTTGTATTTTTGATGAAATAAATGCAGCCTTGATGAGCAGAAGAATGTTTTTGTTCTTCCAAAAACATTTCAAAATCTTACAGACACCAAACACTTGCAAACGAATCACTGAATCAGAGTTTGAATCAATTCACTGCAAGACACTTTGAACCGATGCATAAAATAAATGAATCTCGCCAAATCTACTACTTTTTTAGCTATTGAAGTTTAAATCACAAATGCTATCAAAATATATCACTTAATCCTTAATTGTCTTTCAACTTGAGAGAATAAAAGTATTATGAAAGTAGTCCAGTGATGCAAAAATATCCAATTTCATACAAATTTATTGTGAATACTTAATATTATCTGGGCAGGAGTAGTTCATTAATGATCATTTACAAATCAGCCAATTATGCTTTTTAAAAGCAGTATCTAAAGTGGTAATAGCTTTCACATTAAAGTCACCATGAATTTTTAACACTGCAGTATTTATTAATTTTTAATTCATGTTCCTTGTAATCTTGAATCAATATAACTTCTCCCTCTTGAAGCATCTCTTCTATCCTCTGATGATGAGGACGGGGCTACCTGTCACTCATACGAGATCCACCAATAGTAAACCACAACCATCGAATCAATTCCCCACAGATGAAATCAAGCTCCGCCCTACATTTGTTCTTGTTCCAGAAGTGTTTCACTCGGATAAACGGCACAATAGCGAAGAAAAGACTAATCGACAATCTAAAAGCATCTACTCACTGAGTCCGGTGACAAACTCTTTAAAGTTGATGAGTGTGTCTTTGTTTTGGTCGAGCAGGCGGAAGAGTCGGCTAGAGAGCGTGGTGGTGTGAAGGCCGCAGCTCCAGGGCGCCAGAGCGGAGAAGAGCTGAACGAACTGCCCGCAGTCGATGCGGTACTGCTCCAGATACGGCAGGCTGGGGTCGTGACGCTCTGCCGCCGTGCTGCTCGCACCCCAGTAACAGCTCATGATGTGTTTCGCCTGGGACACACACACACACACAGAAGAACACAAACATTCACACAATTACACTGACAAAAACTACAGATGGATGGTATGACAGCATGCACTGTATAAATATACTATAAAAGCCTTGCAAATATACAATCATCCAATTACATTACATCAAGAAAAGAGAAGCACTTTTCATTTAGATGAATAGATTTATAAAAAAAAGACTGTCACAATTCCGATGATCAACTCTAAAGTATAACATACTATAATATACTCAACTTGACCTTTATTTATAATGCACTTTCAAAACCATAATATATTATAAAAGCCATTATATATTATATAACCATATATTATAAAAGTCTCAAACAAAAAAATAAATACAACTATATGCGCTACTATGACGTACACAACTATAATATACACAAATACACAGACGACTAGTGGTTCTTTAGTTGAAAATGAGCATTACGGTGTTTGGAAGAACAAATCATATAAAACTAAAATAAAACATTTATACATAAAATAAACAAAAAAGGCTGAAAAAATGAGTATGATATTAGTGTTTTTTCATTTTATTTTTTACGCCATGTCAGCTTCATGGCAAGAATAAACTGAATAACATACAATTAAACTATATAAAAATTTGAAATTAATACTCAAAAACACAATCAGGTGATACTTTCTTAAATACATCAGTTAAACATATCTCATTAATATAATGATGATTAAATAATGTATTATTATTATTACTTTTTTTTTTCATTTTTATGCTATCACATACATAAATGCTGAGTTTTATCTTACCTTAAACAGAACATAGAGTTCTTCCAACTCCTCAATAGTGAAAGCCGAGTCTGTCATGATAGCTCTCACCTGAATATCACAAATACAAGATCACATGTGGAAAAGTGTCAAATTGTGAAATATGTCCTCTCGATGCACACACACTTACCACACTCCTCTTGGCTGTGTCTTCTAGTGACTGTATGACCTTTAACCTTTGTTTGAACCTCATTTGTTCGATAACGTCGGCACGCAGACTACCAAACTTCTGGAATTAGACAAAAACGACATCAGAATCACATTGACATTGGTCAGGAAAACCAAGCCCTAGGCCCCGCCCCCTCACCTCATAGGACGCTTTAATGAGCTCAAAGGCGTCAATCTCAGGTGGAGGGATGTTGCCACTGGTCAACAGAGCATGAAGGTGGGGAATGGGTGGAGAAACTGTCTGCTTATTCACAACATTATCCAAATATCTACAGCACAGAGAAACAGATATGACATCACACACATTATTATCTTCATAAACCTCAGACAGTAGGAGGGTTTAACAGTTTATTGAACCTTTAACAAAAATTTACTTAATGTGTGGTATGTGTGTGCTTTTGTTGAGCATCATGTTTGATACATCAGGCTTTTATGGCTCATATAGTATGATACAGTGAAAATATGGAGCTCAAACTCGGAGGAGGAAAAAACAGCTCAATTTTATTATAGGCTCAAACTGAGCAAAAATATGAAATTTAATGCAGATGCTGATATTCACATGTACAAAAAGTAAGATGAAATTCTGATGCTTGTAGATCAATGCAAGTCAATGAGATTTTATAACAGTATAGCAGATACTTTCATAAAAATCATAAATATCAGTCGTCGCTCTATATCTGCCAATAAAATACCTTATTAAGATGATAGCTTTATGATCAAAACTGAACAAGTAAATCTGATCATCGTTGATACTCACATTTTAATACTCATGATTTTGAGGACACTCATGAGGACGTTTATACAATTATACTAAAAAAATCTTTTATTTGATATAAACGTATAACTATCAATCAGATGACAGAAGGACTTTATTATAAAGTTTTATCAGAAAAGTTGATCATGTCGATCTTTACAGGCCATAGAAATTGGTGTATCAAATATGATACTTTAGGCTTAGTAGGCTACTACTGATTCATGAAATTTAAAACAAGGAAACGGCCATTAAATGATTGATGTCATCTGAAAACTCAACTATTAAAATAATACTGGTATCACTCTTTATTCATATTTCATACATATAACAAACTATATAATGTTGTATTAGCCACACTCACCTGCCCAGAATGGTCATGGCCTCTCCCTCATCTGAACAGGACAGCAGCTGATCCATGTTCGCATGTAGCACAGCTAATGACACCTGGATAAAAGTGACAGACACCTGCTGGTCAGATTTAAATGTCTAGAACCTTTCTAATAAAAACTGTCATGTTCTTTGGGAAATGTTCCTTTATGAAACTTCTACAGTCTGTAGGACTAAACCGATTCATATGGATTAGTTTTACAATCATTTTATGAACTTTTTAAAGCATCAAAGTGGTAGTTGCGTAGACTGCCAATGGAGCGACAGAAATCACTCAATTCATTAAAAATATCTTCATTTGTGTTCAGAAGATAAATGAAAGTCTTATGGGTTTGGAGTTATTAATGACAATTTTAATTTTTGAGTGAACTAACCCTTTAATGGGGAAAAAACAATATTTTAGATCTTCCAAAGATTTCATTGATCTTTGATAATTAAATTTTCTGTTTGCATGATGAAGATTTGTGATGTGAATGCACAATATATCAGCCACCATATCGGTATCGGCCGATATATTCATTTTTAATGTTATCGGCCCAATAAGAAAATTTGGCCGATATATTAAAGCCGATAAATATTGGATTATTTCCTTCAGCTGAGACACTTCAGATGCAAAACTGTCCGCCATTATGGTCTTGAATTGCTTGAAATATGATTGAAATAAATTCAAAAAGGAAAATACAGTGCAACGTACAGCAAATTCTGTCATATAGACTACATAATATTATAATAAGAACATTATAATTGTGTGTTTAGGACATGGCTTTCAATGGTGAGACTTTTGTTTTTCTAATCAGGCTCTCAAAAATTCTATTAAAATTTGGATCTACATTTATCGGACAATATATCGGTTATCGCCTTTCAAATATTATCATTATCGGCTAAAATTTTCATATCGGTGCATCCCTATCATGTATGCATGCAAAAAACTCATTTTTTTGCACCTGGAAAATGACTTTAATCCCCTCGTAGAAGAAGCAGTCGACCAGCAGCACCGCGCTGTCGAAAGGCATGACGGACAGGAAGAGTGTGAGAAACCAGGACAGAGAGATGGTAGAGATGACGCCCAACTCCTGCATGCGCTCGTACAACAGCGGCAAACACTCGCGGGTGAGCTCCTCGAACACTCCCTGATCCACCAACGCTCCTGGCACAGAGAAATACAACAGAAATTACTGGTGAGAAATATATACAAGAGGAAAGTCACAGCTGTCATCAAGCGTTTATATCCGTGACTGACCTACAACTCTAGTGTTGTAATAATCGGGCAGCATCCGTTCACACAGAGCCACAAGCAGCCAGAACGCCTCTTCTTCAGTACAATACAACAACAACACAGACGTAACAATGTTCATCGCCTGGAGAGAGAGAACAGACACAGACTCTCTCGAACCACTTTTCCTCAGTGATAATGTACTTGACATACACAGATTAAAACATCATCATCAAAATGCAAGGCAATAAATAAATAATTCACATAGAATTAAACTTCGCTCATTAAAATGAAAAAAGCTACATTTCAAGTGACCAATTTGGCACGTCACAAAGCAAATTTGGCTGACATGTTCCTGTTTGAAATGTATTAATATGCTTGTTTTTATGCATTTATTTTGTTTGATGTATTTTTATATATAATGCATGCTCATTGTTCTTGATTGTGTTTATTATTTGATTAATGCTGTATTTTTAGGATGACTTGCAACATTCTGTCCAGGGACTACAGATGTAAAATAACCTTTTATAGCATTTACAGCAATGTTCATAAATGTGCATTATCCCTGTTAAATAAACAACAAAATAAACAGATTTTGCTGCAAAGCATCTATCTGAAAAGACGCTCTTATTTATAAGGACAATACGAACTGCTACATGTGCAGATTCATACTATAAATTTGAATTATTGCATACAGCGTAATATATTTAAATAATTTTCCATTTAATTTTAATTTACCATCTACCTCATGAAAAGTTAAATCCCCCCAAAATACAATGACACTCACAAACAGGTGTGGTTTAAGTTTCCAAATACTTTTTGGGGCAACTGTAATGTCTATTCAACATCAGACTGGTGTGTGTGTGAACGTGAGTGAGTGAGTGTGTGTATGTGTGTGTGTGTGTGTGTGTACCTGGCAGTATCCGATGCCGGGGTTCCTGTAAGCGTAGGCCGTCAGGACGCGTCTCAGCGCAGCGATGCCCATCTCGTTCTGGAAGGCATGATGTTCTGGCATGGAGCGGTGGAGATCTCTCTCGATCTCCTCTGTTGCTAGAGTACATTTACCCATCGCCTGCTCAACCAAACTTCCGTAGTAACCCGGGTGTGTGGCCATCTCGTTCTGAGCACCTGGAAAAATGGGAAAAGTGGACAAATAAAGCCTGGAAACTTAAAAGTCATGTGATCATAATAGGGGAAGAGCAGCTTCATGAATCGTCAACATGACCACATTCATCTCCATTAAAACAGCTGACAGTCTGTTTTCCCGCCGACAGCGTGTGATACCTCACACTGATGTGTAAACATGGCTTCTGACGGTCACATACACACAGCAGAAGCGCACACACATTTGTACAAGCACACTACTCGCACTCACACAGCATGTTAACTGTGCATAGTATACAAACACATTCTCTAATGACGTACTGCCCAAATGTGCAGGATAAAAACTGCACACAAGCAAATATTGTATCCCATAATGCAATGTGCTCAACTTCATCTTCCATTTCCAGTGTGGCAAATGAACCTGAATAAACAACTTTTAACATTTCTTTCTTGACAAACTGGATTAAAGATCAGAATCAAAAAGCATGTTACAACGTGATACCAGTGCTGTTCTTGTCAACCAAAGCTAAAACTATTTCAATTTTGGTCAATTGAAATAAAGCTGAAATAAAATACAGAAAAACATTTATTTCAAATAGATACCAAGGCAACATTTTATTTTTTGTTTACGCTTTTTAAGTTTAAGCAGAAATTTTTAAAATAGAGAAAAGCAAATATAAATTAAAAAAATGACAAAGCACATAAAAAAATGACTAAAACTAACTAAAATAATGAAAATATAAAAATAAAAGCTGCAATAAAAAAAAACGTTAAATACTCAATTCACTATTTACACTTATATTTAAATATTCTCTCTTATTCCATCCCTTTTATAATTATAATTAATATAGCATATGTGTCTGTACGCATAATTTGTCTGTGTACACACAAATACATTTTATTTGTGCTACACTGTGTTATTTTAGTACTATTTATATACTATTATAGTGTTTATTAATATTTTGAATTTGCTTTTATTTAACATGGTGTACTATTACACTATAATAGTATATAAATAGCACTAAAATAACACTGTAGCACAAATAAAATGTATATGTAAAGCAAGTAAGTATACGAAGTACACTAGTATTCCAATCTAAACATTCACCCTTTGATTACAGAGATCTTTTGCACTTGAGGACAGAGCAGACAGCCTCTTGAAACCCACTGTCAGTGGTCTGACTGAATGGCGCCTCCTGGTGTTTGGAGGATTCACTACCTGAGAAGAGCAGCCACAGTTCTCCTCTCAAGTTCTCAGGTATCCCGTTCAGAACCAGCTCTCTCGTCTTAGACGTGCGGTACATGCACACTCCACGTCCATACTCAAAGAAATGGATGTTCCATGATTCCTCTTTCATCTTCTCTCTCGTCTGGATAAACAGAAAGAGGGAGGTAAAAACAAAACCAAGGAAACACCAGGCAGCTGATGTCCTACATAGTCATGCTTGTTTCACATGGCTCATATTCCAACCTCTCTTTCTTATATGACCTCTCTTTTCATCATATCAGAATGATTTCTGAAGGATCATGTGACACTGAACACTGGAGTAATGATGCTGAAAATTCAGCTTTGATCACAGGATCAAATTACATTTTATGTTATGATCACATAGAAAACAGTTCTTTTAAACTGTAATATTTCACTGTTTTTACTGTATTTTTGATCAAATAAACGTTACGTCATGTATAATTTTATAATTGTTTGAACCATTTCACATGAGGGCTGATGGGAGTGAGGGGTGTGTCTCACCACTTTGGGCCCCAGCTCCTCCGGGACGTCCTGCTGGTAGATTTGCAGTAGGCCCTTCTTGGCAGTGGGCAGACTGGGGCTGTAGTGTTGGTTTTGGGGCATCTCTCCGAGCCCCAGCACAGGAGGGGACGGGGGCAGAGAGGGAGGCGTACTTGGGCTGGGATTCTCCTGGAGATGGAGGTCACATGACATGTTTACAACAGACCAGCAATCCTTCAATGGGGCATGAAAACTAAATACACTAGTTCAAAAGTTTGTGGTCAGTAAGACTTGTTTTGCATTAAATTGATCAGTGACAGTAAGAACATTTATAATGTTACAAAAGAGTTCTACTTCAAATAAATGCTGTTTTTTGAACTTTCTATTCATCAAAGAATACTGAAAAAAAACTGTATTTTAATCAAATAAATGCAGCATTGAAGAGACTTAAAAAAAAAAGTATTAATCTTACCGACCTAAAACTAAAGGAACAGTATATAAAATAAAATACTATGAATATTTATTACATACATCACCTTTAATGTTATTGAACAGGTTAAAATATCATTCATTCTGATGAATTCTGACTCACAGACTGAGCGTTTAGGCCACACGGCCTGTCAGGCGTGCGCTGCAGGAAGTCAGAGATGCGCTGTACCAGGAAGTCACGGTCTTTGAGGTTGGCAAACAGGAAGGTCATCTTGTTTTTAGTGCTGATCGACAGTGGACTCGGCAAAACACTGCTGCTGTCTGCTTTTTCAACTATGGTCACCTACAGGCAGAGAATGAGGGAGTGACACAAGTATATACGAGTGTGTTGTGCAAGTGTGTGTGTGTGTGTGTGTGTGTTTACCTCTCTCAGTGGAATGATAAGCTGACACAGATCTTCCTCTCGACTGGCAAAGCAGATATAGTTGTTAGAAACAAACATTTGACCGACGACATGCATCTTAGTGAATGGAGTCCAGAGTGTACAGTCGGTGTGTCCGTCCAAACGCTCGTCCTGCGTGAGCCGGAAAAGCGCTCTGTACCGCTCATTCTTTGCACGTGCATCCAAATCCCTGAAACATGTGAAAATTAGCTACATTTAAAGTAGTTAAACCAAGATCTATTTATTTGTACTGTTAAAAAATATTAATATGGAAATATAAAAAACAATTAATGAAAAGATACTGTAAATAAGAAACTAAAACTGCCATTAGGTGGCAGTTAATGTCTAAATGAGTAAGTCATTGGGCTCTATCATACACGCCAGGAGCGACGCAAGTGTTTTTAGGTAGTTTCAGCCTGACACAGTTATCATTTTCATGTCCAGGGCCACGCTGTTTAAACGCCAAATGCTGGTCTGAAAACGAGGCGTGTTCAGGCGCACTGTTGGCGTGTTGCTATTTTGAGGAACTGAAAATGACTGCGCTTACTGACCAACAAAAACCTGCTCTAAAGTCAATTTTTTTGTTGTTGTTGTTATTTAAAGAGTGCGTGTATTAAGAGCAAAAGCGGATTCGGACACACACTAAGTGCACCTGCACCATAAGCTTCAGACCACATGTTTAGATCGTTAAAATAGGGCCTATTAAGTCATTCATTCAATGTTCAAACGGCTGATTCGTTCAAATTGCGGATCAATTCAGAAACAAAGCACCGCTGTGTGTCTAAAATATAACACAATAATTATTGAACTATTATATAAAATCAATATCACATTTGCACTCATGCTTATTCGGGACAAAAACATCACTCGCCGAATATTGTGCTTGTTACTCATGTGATATTGTTTAACTATATAATTATGTAAATATGATGAGTCAAAAACTCATACAGGGGCATTTTTGCCCTGATATGTTGAATTTTAGGGGATTATAACTGCATTCTATAGGCTACATCATGAAATATCACATTTGCACTTGTGACGATCCTGACACTTTCGTTTTGGGAACATGGTGAATGGTTGCCCCGCCTACGACTCAACTTGATGGGCGGCTCATTCTGAGGCTGGGGCGCTCCTTTTACAAAGTGATTGTTAGATTGTTAGATACGTTTTTGAATTGTCTTTGGTCTTGTTTTGATTCTCCAGGCTGTTTTTTGCCTACACACTCAATCAGACACATTGACTTACGTCCTGATGAAACTGATGCTTACAGAAACATTGTTTCCATTGTATTATTTCCTTGATTTGGAATTTAATTTTTGATTAATAAAGTTTTTCCTCCTTTGAGCTCAGCTATGGTTGTGTCTCCCTTTTTGTTGCTTCCATTTGAGGCAAGGGGTTGTAACACACACATTCCCATAACTAAATACTTACATCAACGATTTAAATCAACAGCCCTAATAAATATATATCTCATGTCATGCGGTTTGCTCACCTCTTGAGTGCAGAGACGTTTTTCAGGGTCTTGCAGGGTTTGGGGAGGAAGCGATCGGCTGCGAAGCTCTCGTTGTCCAGCAGCTGTCTCATGGCGATATTGGCCAACTGCTCCATCAGTTTGAAGGTCTCATTGATGTTGAGGAACATGGAGAAGAAGTGCTCAGTGTCGCGAGTGCTCACGCGGATGCTCTCTGGGAAAACCAGCGTGGCGTTCTTGTCCAACTGCGTGACCTCCGTCCACTGCACCACCAGTGAAACTACAGTGAGAGGAGATGGTGAAGAGAGAAAGGACAGAAAAGTCCAAATGAAAAACAAGAAAGGGTACGAACAGATTTTATTCAGCATGGCAGAAGAAAAGAAGCATGCACTAACACAATTTCACACTAAATAAAGAACATTTAATTCAGTATGAATCAGCCCTTTTCAGAGTGTTCAAAAGACTCAAATGACATCACTAAATGACTCTACAGAACACTGAATCTGATTGTCCATTCTTGGCATTCTGTGGTTGAATATTTTTGTATAATGACCACTAAAAACTAGATCTCCTCCCTGTGCTTTAAATAGATTTAAAGTCACCATGAAATCAAAATTGACAGTTCTTAACTGTTCATGTGCCTCGTAATATTGAATCAGAATAACTTCCCCTCCCGATTGCAACGACATCTCTTCTCTGATGATGAGGGCGGGGCAACCTGTCACTCACATCAGATCCACCAATAGAAAACCTCGACCATCCAATCAATTCCCCATGGACAAAATCAAGCCCCACCCTACTTTTGTTCTTGTTCCAGAAGCCGGAGATGTTCTAATTTTCTTGTGTCACAATAAATATAGTTACACTGTACATTTTGAAGTGTGCATCAAGTATGCGTGCGTCTCACCCTCTTTTCCCAGCAGGAAAGAGTAGAAGCAGAGGTGGTTGACGGACAGGTAAATCCAGCCCTGCCGTGGGACTCTGCCTTTCCAGTAGCTGCAGGGGTAATAGTTCACCAGTTTCTCTTCCTCTGGCATGCCGAACAACTTCCGCATCTTCAGCTCGGCTTCACGGAACTTCCCAGGATCCTCGTCTTCCTGAGGTTTGCCGCTTTTATTCTCTTCAGCGATGATGCCCTGCAAAGGGAAACAAACTTCAGATGACGTGTGTGTTTCAAGAATCATTTTGCATTCGGATGGACCTGTTCAAAAGTTGAGTCAGTAAGATTTTTTTTTTATATTTTTGAATTAAGTCTCTTCTGCTCACCAAAACTGTATTTATTTGATCGAAAATACAGTAAAAATTGTAAATAATATTTCAATTTAAACTAGCTGTTTTCGGTGCATATATATATATATATATATATATTTTTTTTTTTTGTATTATTTATTTTTTTTTTTCTGTGATTAAAGCTGCATTTTCAGCATCATTACTCCAGTATTCAGTGTCACATTTGAGAAGCCATTTGACCCGCCCCCTTTAGTTATTGTTGCTATGTCCGACAAGTCACGCGCTCTCACGCCACACATCATGTTCTCACACAGTGGAAAATACATCGCGGAGCAAAGAGGACACTGACAACGTACAAAAAAAGTTTCATATTTAATAAATAGCGTATAGTGTCTCTTTAATGTGTCGTGACAGATCGCTGTAGCTCCTCGTGAACCGATCATCTCTTCATACTAGTTCATTTATAGCATCAAATAAACATGAATGAACATCAGAAGGAATGTTGTTTCAAGCGTGGAAAGACACACAATGTTTCAAGTTCAAGTTCACCAACGTTAATCTACTAACTCCCCTGACTGCTTTGTCGGACAAAATGGCGGATTCGGGGTTATGATTGGTTAGATC